>CM037874.1:40795740-40852808 GCA_021292105.1 Anadara kagoshimensis
CTTTGAATGAATGAATGAATTTCTTTAAAATTTATTTATTTATTAACTTATTATTATTATTATTTTATATTCTTTAATTGTTATTTTTTGTTGCTTTTTTTAAAAAAAGACTAAAATTTGACTATGATGATAACTATGCATATTTAGGAAATGGACTATAGCCAGGTGTACATGTCTCAGGTAAAATTTGGTGATTTTTAAATGTATGCTAAGTGAGACTATGGTTTTTTAAAATGTATGCTAAGTGAGACTAAACCCTCTAATCTGCTAATGGGCTTTTGAAATATCATACAATGCAACATAAAAATTTATTTAAGTTTTCCTATTGTCACATCATATTTTAGGAAATTTTAGTTTTTATGGTGGAAAAATGGTAAATTTATATCATCTCCTTGTACACAAAATCAAGTTTGAATTTCTAACAAGTAATTTTATCGATATAGTTCGTAATTCTGTAAAAAATTCCACATTTAATTTAAAGAAATATTTTTATTCAGATTTTATACTTTTGTTATTGATTTTCTGAAACAGACTTTACCCTCACCTGTAATTAATACCTATTGTCTTTGCTAATCCTATAACGAACATCAATTCCCACTCAGCCAACATTTAAAATCTCACCTATAGGTACAAAATTTCAAAATGTTGGCTAAGTGGGAATGAACCAATTATACATATTACTACATGTTTCTGAATGACTCGAGCAAAAACCTAGACCTTTTTTATCAGGGTTTTTATTTTTGGGCAAAGTGAAATTTTATACTCTCTACATCAAACTCAATAACGCAAAAATTAATATATTTTTTATAATTATTTTATTACCTTTATAATTAATTACTAGTTAACAAGTTTTTAATGAAAATTGATAAACTGCGATAGGGCCGGGTACGGTAGAGAATTGATCTTTAAGCCCCAGTCACTTATATCAAGGCGGTCAGTTCAGGGGTGGTGGAGGAAACTGGAGTCTCTGTAGAAACCCTCGACGAAAGCGAACTGACAAACTTTCTCCAGACTGACCAATCAAATTTATTTGTCCAGAAGGGTGCATTGGCTTTGTAAGTGCGCAAGGTTGCCATTTTGACGGTACTTTTTAATCGTTAAGTGTTAGATTTTGGTACAATTTCCATACAAAAAGTCCGAATTTTTAGTACTTTTAATTAAAAAAAATACAAACGTCAAAATGGAAAAAATCCTTGTAATTTGACCTTTTCATTTTATTCGTCCGTTTATCCGTTTTTATGGTACAAATCCGTCTAAGACGGATAAATCCGTGGAATTGGCCAGCCTGTTTCTCACATTTCTGCTCAGAGAGGGATTCGAACCCAGGCGAACCAACAAATGCTGCCCAGAATGCTGGCCACCGAGTCTCCTTGGTCAGTTTTGGGCAGCGTTTGTTGTCCAAAAAATAATAAATGGTAGAAAACCTCGGACATAGAATGTCAGATTTTTTTCTATAAAATTAAAACACGAAAATCCTTTGTGTTTTTCTTTCGCTCATTGATTGATAAACTTTATTTTTTTTAAGTTCATTCTTCATTCATCTTGCCGGAGGACCTAACAATGCCAATTAAAATTTATAATAATTTTAATGTTATCAAAAGGGAATACAGAGTTGTTTTTCCCTTTAAAACATCAGCCAATCAGGACAAAGCAGCGCCACGTGGGATGAAACAGCATCCTGCGCCATTATTACCAGGTGCGGTCTGGGTGGCAAGTCGGGTAAAGTTAGTGTTGGATTATTCACGTGATGCATTTAGATATAGCTGTTTATTGGTGATTCTTAAATTTCATGTGTTTCATATTGGATTTAAATAGCGTGTATTCCAATTCAATTTATGGTTATATTGGATTTTAGCAGTCCAGATACAGCGTGGTGATGTTGTGCAGATTTGAAAATCTACAACCTACATCTGTGTATGGTAAGTACATTTGTTTTTTATACCACTGACATGTGCTACTTTTAATTTTTATAAAATAATTCATTTAAAAGTACGTTTTAAGGCATTTTTCCTAAAAAAAAAAAATCAAAAGTAGCACTTGACACTACGTGCAAATTCTCGCCGCAGTTTGCAAGCTAGTCCGACTAATCACACGCCCGTAGGAAAGGTGGGCAGCGGCGTACCGTGACCTGATTATATGTGTACGCAAACTTGGAGCGCCAAAGGCGATACCACGCTAGGGGGGTTCGGGGGCATGCTCCCCCGGAACATTTTGAAATATATGCTTCAAAACGGCTTTTCCTGCATTTTGAGACAGATATACAGTACCTTCTCGTGTTAAATTTTTGATATAAATTGGAGCTTAATTACAAATTTTAAATATGCGGATCCTACTGATCCTTGGGAGTGGAAGGTTTGGTACCAGGTTTAACCACACGTGTTCTCTGCGTTTGTATCATAGATTTAAATGGATAAAAGTTTTTGGTTTGATAATTTGAAAGATTTTCAGATTTGATCTCCGATTACAAATGATGCATAATTTATTGAAATCGAAATTATTATTTTTTAATTTTGTATTAGTGTTTTATTTATTGTGTGCCTGTTTCTTGCTCTTTGATCTCTGTTACTTCCGTTCTTAATTTGAATTGTACTATACTTATACAATAAAAAGAAATTTTTGGATTATTTTAATAATCGTAACCGACGATTTCCAAATGTATATTAGTATTTATTGGTCATTCAAAGTTAATTTTCCTCTTCTTCTGGGCGTTAAATGTGTCAATAACTGTTTCTACGTCGACGTCTATCTCATGAGGTATGTGCATTAATGTAAGAGATGAAAGGCGATCTTCTTTCATTGTGCTCCTTAAATAAGTCTTGAGATGTTTCAGCGCACTGAAACTTCTCTCGGCAGTGGTTGTTGTAGGGGGCATGGTTTAGAGTGTAAACCGGAAATTTAGAACACACACCACACACACACACACACACACACACTCTCTCTCTGTCTCTCTCTCTTATACTCATTTTTATTTTAAAATAATTTTTGACCAATTTATGTGTACGCACTTGCGTTTTTGCATATAGGGCGGTACGCCACTGGTGGGTGGGGTGGGGGCTGGCCCCATCACTTTTTTTTGCTAAAATTTCATTATGTAATTTACTAAAAGTCAGTAAAACGCAGTATAATTTAATTTCATGTTGACGATACGCTTTCCGGAAAATGATTTTTTTCCCGTTTTCGTTTTGTTGTTTATTTATATGACCTTTCTTCCTATTTACCACACTGTAGGATTAATTTTGGCCCCTCCACTTTTAATGTTGCTGCTACGGTCCTAAATCAGACCACTAAACCCCCATTTTAATTTTTTACTTGTTGGGGGTCTGTGGTCCGACAGCTTCCATTGTTGAATTCTTGAAATTTCTGGCGAAAAAGGCAAAAACGAAAAAACGCATGGATAACTTTCAGTATTTACTTATGGAGGAATTAGGGGATATCGATCACTTAATGGATTTTGGAATAATTGTTTAGCTTGCTAAATCAAATGTACATCAGCGTAGTTAATACTAATTAATATGGATGCTTTTATTCTGACAAAAACTCAATCAAAGCATTACACAGCATGTTTTATCTAAATCCCTACCGGTCCCAATTTCTATGTAAACAAAAATGGCGGAAAGGTGAATCCGATCACATGATGTAGTGACGCATTACACAAGAAAGTAAAAGTGTTTGAGGCTCAAAACGGGCCAGTGTTAACATGAAACATGAACATTTTATCTTACCTCATGTAAATCCTTAAGTAATATTCCAGCAACCATACACCCATTTGTGTGTTATCCATCGATTTCATTACAATTAGAAACCTTATATTGACATATGTCTATATATATTATATAAATATATATACTGATCTGTTGAGAATGTGTTGTGAACCATGGAGCAGGTAGCAATTATCACTTTATGGTGTTGAATTGCATTAATAGAACCAAGTGTTGTATAATCTTGCTCCCCATATATAACAATTATGCTATAACACGTGGTGCCACTTTACAGCCTCGGTTTTCTTGAAACAGACTATAACTGGTGATGTCACATGAACAGATATCTGTCAAAACGCTCACAGAGTAAACAGACGACACTAGATTGTATGAAAATGATTAGATCAAAAGAAATTGGACATATAATGGTACTTGAAAAACGGGAATAACAAAAATGGCGGTTTTTATCAACGCGGACAGAATGTGAGTTGTCCTACCTTCCTAGAAAGCATTTTTGACTATTTGTTTACACTGGTAGAAAACATGTGCTTCCGTCGTTATAAATAGATTGTATGGCCTAAAAAATTTGACCGCCCATGCTCGCCATTCGATATTTACATAAGTGATCGGAAACACCTGGTGATCGAAAAAGCCTTACGAGCCCATACCTCACTCTTGCTGACAACATGGAACACTTCCTAAAACATTATTCTACCGATCCATGCTTAACTTTTAATTAATATCCATCGATATTGGTAAAAAATCAAATTAAAGGGTTTCTTATGTCCCTTAAGCTCTCTGTCACTTTGGCATTGTGGTCCTTTTATTCTCTGTATATTATTACAATAAATTGCCCTGTAACGAGACGAGGCTACGTATGAGATAATATATCCTCATGTGCTCTAACTTCATGGTAGCGTCAAGTTCGTGGCATTTTGTTTATACCGGATATCAACCATAGGAACACATCACTGCACATGTTCAAAGTCAAAAAGGCGCCATAAGTGTTCAACTTTCCATTTTTGTTATAAAAATTTTAAAATATGTTGGAAACTACGAAAATATGTAAAAATATCGGAAATTTTAATTTTTAGACAGATTTTACTATTCCCAAATTATTCTTAAACTATCTCATTATTTTTTCGTCACATGTAAAATAAATCAAGATGTAAACTAAATTGTCTGCAAATGGAGTCTCTGACTTATTTATCCGATCCTGGTTTGAAACATTTAGTACCAGGTAAATATAGTTTTTAATGAAATCAAAAACGTGTGACACGCCATTTTCAGTAAAATATATGCATTTTTCACTATAAAATATGATGTAAAAACGGGTGTAAAACGAGGTCAATTGCTCATGTCATACCGGAAGTGTATGGTCGTTTTTTCTAAATACAGATGTTATTTTTTAACAAATTCTGTTGTTAATCTAAACTAGACTACTTAATATATTGCTTTTAGATAAAATCAGATTTTTTTAAATTGATCATGTGAAATCACATGATCAGGGAGACCTCCCACGAACTTTCCACACATTCTTCAAAATAGCATCTAACTCGAGGGTATTGTTTACAAACGATGTTTACCGGTATATAACGAAAATAGCTGAGTTTATTTCCGATTTTGAAAGTAAAGTGACAAGAAACTTGAAGTACTAGACTCAAATGTTCATTGTTTGCTGACGATTGCCCATTAATTTTATGAAACAAACTGTTAGTACCACGAACTTAGGACACACGAGGATATACAATCAATGTAAACAGTGACAAAGGGAAATAACTCTTTGCACTAGCAAAATAATACACAAAATCTCAATTTTCGTAGACAATTGACATAGATACAAAAAAATGATTTTACCATAAATATAAAATTTAAAGACAGAATAAGTTATAAAAATTACCAAAATGCACTAAAGCATAATACATGTATTATAAATATTTGTTTTGCAAATCTACCATATGCAATTTTGCCAATTAACCATTACCCTTGTTATTATGACTATATATCATGGGCGACAATCACTTGACTTACAGTACAGCTCAAGTGGATACATGAATTTCCACCTGCCGCGGTGTCAAAAGTTGCCGATATGAATGGATTATTTTCCAACACGGTCCACCTTGATCCACCGACATTCACCGCAAACTGAATAAATAACAGATTAAATATTTCTGCCGCGGTGGACAGTAAAATTGTCCACCGGCAGTAAAAAATCTCCACCGCGATGTTTATTGAAAATAAATTACACTTAACCATTGATGTATTTGGCCATATGGTGAGTATGTTCATGGATGATTGAGTTGGTTAAAGTTTTTACTAATCACATTGGTTCCGGGAGAGTAGAAATTATGTGAAAAAGTATTTTTAAAGATTTTTTGGACACAGTCATTCCGAAATACCGTCGGACCAACGGACTGTCCGGTAAAAATGCCGCGGTCCGGTAAAATTGTTCAAGCGTCGTGGTCACTGACACACTTAAGAGTAGCGAAAAAGTCAGATTACCATCAAAACGTTTTATAGATCAAGATTAAATTTTGCACTTATTGTCGTCAATACATGTTATGTTTAATCTGAGGTATGTTGACGGGCTGTCCCCAGAAAAAAGTTAAAAGTTCAGCACAACGACGTGAACAGACAGAAAGCCTACAAGCTCAAACCAGAGCATGAATTTATAGAATCGTGGCGTAATGGGAGAGAGTGGTTGAGGTACGATTATGACGCAAAATAATGACCTGCGATCTTTGCAAAAATTTGTAATCGTACACAGTACTTGATTAAAATAACAAAAGCAAATAAATTGTATTTGGATATTTAATAAGGAAATTACAAAACAAATGTATTAACTCAAAATATGGTGTTGTGTGTGAATAAGGAAATGCTCTTTCCCAAACTCTGGCACTTTTCTGAAGTACAGTTTGTGACCAAAACAGTCCAAATATTCTGAAGTTCTTCTGTTTCATTGAGATTAATATTAATCAGACCTCAAAATGGCAGTTTCTCTCTTGATAGCCATATCTACACTTATTAAAACTTTTTATATCAATGTAATTTGATTTCTGGTAGCATAATGAAACAAAATTGATTTCGACCTTCGGTCTGGTAAAATAAATAACAAATGTCCTGTAAGATATTAGTATTTCGCGAAGTCTGAAAACGAGTAAAATATGCCCTTTAATTTGATGAGTATCAAGGTCTGTTCGTTCCATAAATATGTGTATGTAAATCCCCGTTTCATTCAAATTCAATATGGCGCTCATAACACTAACGCTGAAACGATACACCTACCCTGTCACAACCTAGTTGTGTTTGAGTACAATTGCAGGAATTAAACATATACAAAGACATATTATAAAAACAATTTATTAAAATAAAATAAACATATATATGTACAGATGAATATCTGTGAGCTACCTTGACTAAATGCCCACCAACATATGTAACTTATTTATTGTCATTGAATATCAAAATTGTCAATTTGTCCTCCAATGGTTTTGAACTAAATCTTCTTTGTTGCTACTAATTTTCAAAATTAAATTTTATATTTAGAGCGCCGCACACTCTAATTAAATTTTCAACATGAGATGAAAGTCAGTTCCAGGATAATTTGGTTTCGCGGTTTTCAAACATATAAATCACCAAATGAAATAGAAATTTCGTTATATTCACAAAAACACAATATATACATTGTACATGATTATTAAGTCTTCATTACTCTGCAAAATGTTATATACACCCGTTCGTTACAACTTTACTGTCATACCATCTTTTTATGTCACTTCTTATTACCTTTGACCCCACCTCTTTTTCCTTATCTGACCCCAAGCTTCATCTCTCTTTTTATTCCTTATATTTATTTTCTCTTTATCAAATATGCATAACCTCTATGCCTCCTTAATTTTCACTTTTGAAATCAATACTCTCTTTGACCTTATTACAAAAACCTTGACTGCTCTCTAAAATGTTCTTTGCGTTTGCAATCAAACATATTTAATTTTAAGCAAGACTTCAACATGGAGCTGACAAAATAATGTTCTTAAAAGTCTCTATTTTCACTTTTCTTCTTTCACACAGAATTCTCTATATACTAGGTTTCCACAAATTTAAAATAATTAGTAGCCAAATTTCCAAAATTTGTGAAAATATAGTCCTTTTTTAAGTACTTTTCCACAAATTTGCTAAAATAGGTTACTTTTTGAAAGAATTCCTCAGAAATTAGTAGCCAATGGCGATTTTGGCTACCAGGAATGGAAACATAGATATAAATAATTTAAGTTCTCTACTCACAGTACTACATCAGATTCTTCTTACTTTAAACAAATATCTATTTTCTTGTGTCAGCTCCAGTTATAACCTTCACTTCTGTCTTGCAAAACCCAGACTAAAGTAAAACTATCATACCACCCCTATATATACACACCCATGCACACTTTCCACATGCTCTCACACAGACCACACAAACCACCTGCCCACAAGTATAACTTCTTTCTTATACAACAAGATACTTTTTAAATTTGCATATAAATGACCATTAAACTATAGCCTCTTAATACCCCTATCAGACTGACAACTTCTATTATGTGACCAATCAATTATTCAATACACTTTAGCCATTTAAAATCAGCAGAGCATAACAACATATACAACCATCACCTGTACCTATTAACACCTGACTGACCACTATGCTAACAATACATAGTGAAACTACCTAGCTCACCTGTACAATGACCCACATATATATAAGATACACAAAATGTCAACAAAATCCTATTTATATTGTGACATACCCCACGATACGATACGTATCGCGATATCCACGTCACAGTACGATACGTATCACGATACATGAAAAAAAGAAAATTACATCTGAAATACACAAAATAATAGCTGAAACCTTTATTCAGTAACACTTAAAAAAAATACACTTGTAATTTTAGCACAAGGTTTTTTTCAGGAAAAGCAAAATGTCAACATGTTCAGGAGACAAGCAAGCCAGGGCCCCACAAATCGCCAAAATCGGCTAAAAATCACCAAATTGGCAAATAAAACGCCGAATTGAAATTCGGTCATTCGTTTTTTCCCCTATAAACCTTCTAAATTTTGTCTTGTCAATTAAGATTAGTTCACGATCGAGAAATCACACAAGACTTTAAGATGAAGCCACGTGTCCAACAGGTGTACAATTGGTGTGATAATTAATTAATCATTGAATGTGTATAATCAACACCAGAGTTAATCCTCTAATCACTTAATTATTACCGAGACCACGTGTGTTCAACAAACCGTGTAAACAAAATACCGTATGAGGCCTCAGTTTTATTTATGCCTGTTTCATGTTTTAAGGAGATGATTCAAACAGCGAGGTGAAACAAAAAAGCTGAAAAGAATACCAAATTCAGCATTTGAATATTAGTTGGCTGTTATTCAAATCCTATTTGAATATTCGGCACAAAAAAGAAGATCTCCATCTGTTCTGGAACAGAGCTACTGTAGGCAAACGATGTGTATTGCACAAGACAGATGAACAAAATTACCTTATTATATATTCCTTATCATAGGAATGCTGTATGACGATAATAAAATCATGATCTCTTTAATATTCTTCTAAATAAACCCAGATTTTAATGATTAAGACCATGTAAGCAGTAAAACATGTGACAGCCATATTTTTTTTTACTTTAACCCGACAAATAGTCGTTACCCACTCTGCTTTGAATAGCATGTATTTAAGGGACATAATCATGATAGTGACAGAAAGTAAACAAAGCACATGGCTGTAGTCTTTCCCGACTTTGTGGTGACTGTTTGGATGAACAAAGTTTTTCATGAATAAAATGAAGAAAGAAAGGAAGCATCTGAAAGTAGATTTTTGCTGTGTAACATTCCAGACGAAATGTAAGCTCCACCAAAAAGCTCTATACACCAATGAAGAAGGGAGGCGGGTTATGAATGAGGTTGTTTTTTTGTTTTTAGCTCACCTGACCGAAGGTCATGTGAGCTTATGGCATAGCGCAGCGTGTGATGTGTGCGTGCTGTGTGCGTGTGTGCGTCGTTAACACCTATTTTCGACTTCTCCTCTGAAACTACTGGACAGTTTTAATGAAATTTTGTCAGAAGTATATATGGGCCGGTGCAATTCAGATTTGTTCGTGGCGTTGCTATGGCTACCATAACTAGGTCAAGGTGACCTAGGGGTGCAAAAATCTTAAAAAATCTTCTTCTCCGAAAGTACTGATTGGAGAAAAAATCTGATGTGATATTTGGCTTCTCTAGGGTCTTAAGCCTATAGTTTGTTCAATTTGTGAAATTTGGATAAAAAATAGGTTACGCGTTTTTGCGTTTAATTTTGAAAAAATCGTAAAATAGCTTCAAATTGTTATAACTTAACTATTTGACCAGATAATGACATGGGGTTTTCAGTTTTGACATCTTCTTGTTAGTATCTTCAAAATGAGGTCAAGGGCAATTGTGAAGGTCGTGACCTAATTTTTTTTACCTCTGATTATAATTATTATCTCGAAAACTATAAACTTTTTGTATAGGCATGTATATTAGAATGTTGTAGGTATCGATACAACGATCATTTTGATGTATAGAAAAAGGTCATGGGTTCAAAGGTCAAGGTCACAGATGCCAAACAATACCAAAATCGTTAATTATCTTGAAAACTATAAACTTTTTGTATAGGCATGTATATTAGAATGTTGTAGGTATTGATACAACGATCATTTTGATGTATAGAAAAAGGTCATGGGTTCAAAGGTCAAGGTCAGAGATGCGAAACAATACCGAAATGGTTAATTATCTCGAAAACTATAAACTTTTTGTATAAGCATGTATATTAGAATGTTGTAGGTATTGATACAACGATCATTTTGATGTATAGAAAAAGGTCATGAGTTTAAAGGTCAAGGTCACAGATGTAAAACAATACCAAAATGAATAATTATCTCGAAATCTATAAACTTTTGTATAGCTATGTATATTAGAATGTTGTAGGTATTGATACAACGATCATTTTGATGTATAGAAAAAGGTCATGGGTTCAAAGGTCAAGGTCACAGATGCAAAACAATACCGAAATGGTTATTATCTCGAAAACTATAAACTTTTTGTATAGGCATGTATATTAGAATGTTGTAGGTATTGATACAACGATCATTTTGATTTATAGAAAAAGGTCATGGGTTCAAAGGTCAAGGTCACAGATGCGAAAAAATACCGAAATGGTTAATTATCTCGAAAACTATAAACTTTTGTATAGGTATGTATATTAGAATGTTGTAGGTATTGATACAACAATCATTTTGATGTATAGAAAAAGGTCATGGGTTCAAAGGTCAAGGTCACATATGTGAAACGATACCGAAATGGTTAATTATCTTGAAAACTATAAACTTTTTGTATAGGCATGTATATTAGAATGTTGTAGGTATTGATAGAAGGATTATTTTGATGTATAGAAAAAGGTCATGGGTTCAACGGTCAAGGTCACAGATGCAAAACAATACCGAAATGGTTAATTATCTCGAAAACTATAAACTTTTTGTATAGGCATGTATATTAGAATGTTGTAGGTATTGATACAACAATCATTTTGATGTATAGAAAAAGGTTATTTGTTTAAAGGTCAAGGTCACATATGCGAAACAATACCGAAATGTTTTATTATCTCGAAAACTATAAACTTTTTGTATAGGCATGTATATTAGAATGTTGTAGGTATCGATACAACGATCATTTTGATGTATAGAAAAAGGTCATGGGTTCAAAGGTCAAGGTCACAGATGTGAAACAATACTGAAATGGTTAATTATCTTGAAAACTATTAACTTTTTGTATAGGCATGTATATTAGAATGTTGTAGGTATTGATACAATGTTTATCATGATGTAAAGAAAAAAGTCATTGGGGTTTAGTATTTATGTTTTCTTTAAATCTGTCAGCTAGCCATTAGTTATCAGGTGAGTGTATCAGGCCCATGGGCCTCTTGTTTGTTTTTAGCGGTGATTTTTACCGCCGAATGACCTTATCGGCGTTTGTGGGGCCCTGAAGCAAGCCCTTTGTGCAGTAACAATGTCACCTGCTGAAGAGAACACTCTCTCACTAGGAACAGATGTAGACTGTACTGCAAGATATGATCTTGCTGCTCTAGCCAGAAGGGGGTATTTAACTTCATTTAACTTCCACCAAGCAAGAGGGTCAGAGTTCATTTGTATGTTACTTTCAGCTTTGTAATTGTTAATTTCAGTTTCAACACACTGGAGTACTGATTTTCCAGGTACAATCTTTGTAACAAAAACATCATCAAAACTGAAATCATTAGATTTACTTGATTCTATTTTAATTTTTTGGAGTAGAATCAACATCAGCTTGCTCCTGTGGCATTTGTGGAAGCTGCAGATTTTGTGGCATTCCATCAGCATTAGCTCCACCATCAACTGGTTCAGTCTTGATCTACAAAGCAAGATAGCAATATTTTAGTTACAAGAGCCAATATCGGACACATACACTACAAATTGTGAAAGTGGCATACACATTTTGAATAAAAATACAAGTACATTGTATCCCAAACATTTTCTAGGACAACTATTAAATTTTCATGTCAGAATGTTGTATTTAATTTTATGGTTTTTTTTTTACTTCTGATTGTCATTACCGTAATCCTTCTATGTATTCGGCCCCTCTATGTTTTAGGACATCCCAATTTTGAAATTTCAATAATTTTCAAATTTCCTCTAATTTCGGACGGCATTTTTTTGCCTCTAAATCCGGTCATGATTTTGCTGGAATTCACCCGGAACAAGCAATACATATTGCTTATAATAATATTGAATAAAAACAAGAAGAAATTTTGTTGTTAATTTACATTAAAATTTGTTATTTTTATGTGTTTGTTGCGTTGTGTATTTGCGTGATGAAGTCATGATTGTAACTTTGAGGACAAGTATTTTACGATGTATTTACGTTTTTAATGTAAGCTGAATATAGCCATACCTGTATTAAGTGTTTTAATATTCTATGAAAGTGAAAGTTGAATGAAATAAAAAATTGTGGCTAAGAAACATCGTACGAGACCAGAAGTTCTGTCGGCAAACAAATACAACATCAAAGACATTTTTAGCTCACCTGAGCCGAAGGTCATGAAGGTCATGGGTTCAAAGGTCAAGGTCACAGATGTGAATGAATACCTGAATGGTTAATTATCTTGAAAACTGTTAACTTTTTGTATATGCATGTATATACATATTATATACACAGTGTGTAGGTACAACCCTCGGTATCAGGTAGAGTCCTTTTTTCGTAGCCGTATCACTACGAGTCGCGCTTGCGCGACGAGTAATGATACAGCTACGAAAAAGGACGAGACCTGATACGAAGGGTTGTACCTACACACTGTGTATATAATATTTTTATCTAACATTTCCAATTAGGTTATTTAAAATAATTAAAAAACAATACTTAATGTGAAAAAATTACATTTTACCACAGAAAACCACTGAACTATGTTGTGACATTTGTTCTACATTCTCCCTAATGCGGTCACAATGAGAACGTGCACGTGCACATGCACTTTACCGCCAATGTTGTATCACCACAGTGTGGTGATACAAGATTCTGTATCATGCGTGTTTGATAAAACTTGTATTTCGTAGAAAAACTAGTCTAATGTTAGATAAATTAGAATATTATAGGCATTTGCACAACGATCATTTTGATATATGATTGAAGGTCATAGGTTCAAAGGTCAAGGTCATAGATGCAAACAAATACTTAAATGGTTAATTATCTCAAAAACTATAAACTTTTTGTATAGGCATGTATATTGGAATATTGTAGGTATTGGCCTAACGATCATTTTGATTTATGATTGAAGGTCATAGGTTCAAAGGTCAAGGTCATAGATGCAAACAAATACTTAAATGGTTAATTATCTCAAAAACTATAAACTTTTTGTATAGGCATGTATATTGGAATATTGTAGGTATTGGCCTAAGGATCATTTTGATATATGATTGGAGGCCATGGGTTCAAAGGTCAAGGTCATATAATTGAATGAATACTTAAATGGTTAATTATCTCAAAAACTATAAACTTTTTTGTATAGGCATGTATATTAGAATATTGTAAGCATATGCACAACAATCATTTTGATATATGAATGAAGGTCATAGGTTCAAAGGTCAAGGTCATAGATGAGAATGAATACTTAAATGGTTAATTATCTCAAAAACTATAAACTCTTTGTATAGGCATGTATATTGGAATATTGTAGGTATTGGCCTAAGGATCATTTTGATATATGATTGAAGGTCATGGGTTCAAACAAGGTCATAGAATTGAATGAATACTTAAATGGTTAATTATCTCAAAAACTATAAACTTTTTGTATAGGCATGTATATTGGAATATTATTGGCCCTTACTGCTGAAAGTTGTGATATTCTCTTTTATTAATGTCATTGACCATTGAACCTCTGCAAAAGATATGTACTCTGCCTCAGGTGAGCGTTAAGGCCCATGGGCCTCTTGTTTCAGGAAGTGACGTTATCAATGAATTTCATTGGATGAGAAACTTGTGGAATCCCTTCTGATTCAATGCATGTCAACTATTGGAATTCCCGATCCTTTATTTGTCTAAAAACGGGAAGATGGACATTGCGATGTATTTATTGTTTTTCCTAAGATTAAAATTGTTTGAAAGGTGAGTTAAAACAATGTATTTGTAAACTATTTTGTTCTGTGAGTGGTAACATCGATTTTTAAAGAACATGTCCTGGTTCTTAATCGTACAAAATGTGGAATTTCTTGACTGAAAAATATTCTTGACTATTAATAATTATAAAAATTTTGACCGTAGACAGTGACAGAAGACGAAGTGGGGTAACGGTGAACCTCAAATGGTGGGAACTACTGACAAAAATCACGCGATTTGCTGGCATCCTTCGATCTGTATTACACATTGGATCAAGATTATTGGTCAACAAACACTTCAAAAAACGACTTTTTTGTGAAATAAACAACACAAAAGGTAATTTCAACATTTATTTGAAAATTGATATTATAGATGATATTCATGTGCGTATCATCGTTGATAGTGTCTTGCATTACCGGGAGGGCAGCGAGACATATAATCTGATTATCGGCTCCTAAATATCAGACAACTGTGTATAATTTTCGTATTTCCTCTAAATTCCTGGAGACTTGAAAATGAAATTATTAAAATTCGTCCGAATACATAGAAGGATTACGGTAAGTATGCTACCTGTACATTTGACTTTTTATTTTCTGTAATACCAGCAACATTCACAGTTAATGAGGCATACACCTGGACTTTCTCTGTATCATTAAGATATGGCATTGAATGGAATCTAGGGTCTAAGCATGAGCTTTCAAGGAGGAACTGTAGGGTATCTAGATCCATATATCTTAAAAAAAGATAATTCAAATTCACTTATATGAAATAATTCAAATAAATATGTCTCAAGAATCAGGGCTCAAAACAAGGGCAAAGTTGGGCGATATCTTCGCCCTGTTTAAAAAAACTTCGCCCTAAACTGCCTCAAAAGCAAAGTTCTAGTCGCCCTAAGTTTTACCAAGTGTATTTAACCCCTGAGGCGCCTCCCCTAGAAAGGTAAACAACAGGTAACTCACGATATCTACAGGTGTTTTAATCCGATAATTAGCTTAATTTGAGATCATCCATGCATGTCATGGATTCATTAACCTGTTGACTGATGTAATTAGAAGCCATCTTGATGAAGAACCTAAATGTTTGCTATAAAACTGTCTGTATGAGTATGGATACCGGGGGGGGGGGGGGGGGGGGGGGGGGGGTTATTGAACAAAACAGTAGATCGTTTTTTGTATGAAAATTCAATAAAATAACAGACCTCCTCAGAATGTTGCCTCCTCACAAAGGAATCCATAAATAATAGCATTTTCTGATTGAATGATTGAAAATGAGTAAAATCATCTCTAGAAATTTGGAGTCAGCATCCATTTGACATGTGCTTTTAAACAAGGGGATAACTCAATCAGAAAATAAAAGTGCACATAGAAGGCCTATATATTTATTATTTATTTTTCTTTTTTTACTTTTTTTATGTTTATAATCATTGTATTTTTTAAATTAATTATTAAAACAAATTGTACATGTACTTCACATTTACATTGTAATATTTAGACAGTGTTAGTGATGTGACAATGTAATATTATTAGGACATGTTTATATAATCAATGTGTTTTGCTTTAATAAAAGAGCCTTTAAATTACAATATACATAAAAACTATGTTTTATTAAATTATTATCAGTATGGTGGCACTGAGCTTGTGCATATATAATTCTACACATTGCCAATAAAAAAATAAAAATAAAAAAAGGAAAATAATTAAGAAGAATTTTACATCTTGGTTTTTTTGATTAAATAATTAATATTACATTTATTTAATATGCAAGTCCTAAATAGGGATACTCCCATTTATAAAGACAAACAGTTTGGAACACACGTGGCCGGGTATTAAATTTCGCGGCGGAAAAACTTCTCCCTGTTTTGAAAAACTTCTCCCTAATCTTGGCTGAGGGAGAAGTCACTTCTCCCTGTTTCAAAATCTAATTTGAGCCCTGAGAATGCTGTTTTATTTTTGTTTTTGTGTATATTCATAATTCTTTTTTTTAATTTTGAATTGTTACTGACTTATAGTATAGTTAGCTCACCTGACCGAAAGGTCATGTGAGCTTATGGCATAGCGCAGCGTGTGTATGTGCGTGCATGTGTGTGTGTGCGTCGTTAACACCTATTTTCAACATCTCCTATGAAACTACAAGACAGATTTCAATGAAACTTGGTGAGAAGTATATATGGGCCGGTGCAATTCAGATTTGTTTGTGGCGTTGCCATGGCTACCATAACTAGGTCAAGGTGACCTAGGGGTGCAAAAATCCTAAAAAATCTTTTTCTCCGAAAGTATTGATTGGAGAAAAAATCTGATGTGATATTTGGCTTCTCTAGGGTCTTAAGCCTATAGTTTGTTCATTTTGTGAAATTCAGACAAAAAATAGGTTACACGTTTTTGTGTTTAATTTTGCAAAAATCGTAAAATAGCTTCAAATTGTTATAACTTGACTATTTGATCAGATAATGACATGGGGTTTTCAGTTTTGACATCTTCTTGTTAGTATCTTCAAAATGAGGTCAAGGTCAATTGTGAAGGTCATGACCTAATTTTTTTTACCTCTGATTATAATATTATCTAGAAAACTATAAACTTTTTATCTAGGCATGTATATTAGAATGTTGTAGGTATTGATACAACGATCATTTTGATGTATAGAAAAAGGTCATGATTCAAAGGTCAAGGTCACAAATGTGAAACAATACCGAAATGGTTAATTATCTCAAAGACTAGGGCTGTGACGGGTAGAGAATTCTGTACCCGGGTATCCGAAATCTTGCACCCGACCCGGTACCGAGTACCCGATGCTTTTCAACTTCCACACATTTCAATTAAAAATCTATTTCATAAACCGCGAATAAATAACCAGAATAAACATATATTATGAAATAAATGATTATTAATCTATATAGATGATTTTACAGTAAACAAATGCTGTAAATTGCAGATAAATCCGCAGAAATCGGCATCTTGTACGTATATCAATAGTAACCTACCGTGATTCCCGCCTCTCTGATGAAACTTTAATACGCATGCGCAATGCTCATACGCGTTACGCCGCATAGGTTTTGTCTTGCAAGGTTAAATAGAATCAATAACGTTCATTGTTTTGTTAATTTTATTGAATAAAGTAACAAAATAATTAAAAGAGTAAATGTATGAAATCTGCTTGAAACAACTTTCCATTTAACAGTCACAAATTCTTGCAATTGCCGTTGAAGTATGATAATGCCATACCTACATATATGTTAAACTTTACTCTAGTTGTGATAAAGCTGGAAGTTGAGGGAGCGATAAATTTTCAACTGATGGTTCTACTTTGATAGGACCGGCAGAAGTACTAGTTTCCGTTACAGTAACTGTCGTTTCGGTCGGATACATTAGTTTCGCGTTACATGCCTGTGACTGGTTGGATTTTAAATTTTTATGCAAAAATAATATCATATCGACGTTTTCGGGATCAAGTGAAGCGCGGGATTTTGACACTGTTCGCCCCGCTGCTGAAAATGTTCGTTCGCTTGGCACTTCAGTTGCTGGGACACATAAATATTTTTTTGCCAGAACTGCTAACGAAGGGAACTTAAGTTCGTTTTGTTTCCACCACATTAAAGGGTCAGACAATCGAACTTTTCTTTTTAGTATCAACTTCATCAAATTTATTTGATGATTCGGTGAGATCTATGACATCACCAATTTGATACAAATTTTTGAATACATGATGACTAAATATTTATGCACTTATGGCTAATTTAAAAAATCAAAATTAAAATGTAACCATGTACCTGTATGAAAGCACTTTTTTGCACATATTGCAAGTTGTATTCTTCTTGTCTTCAGACAACGTGAAGAATTTCCAAATTTCCGATTTTCTCTCCGCCATGTTAAAATTGCTTATAGTGGTTCCCCGATAATAGGAGGGATATTACCGGAGTATAAGTATCGCCGTTCGGCACCGTAGTTTGTATTACTGGGTTAAATGTAGTTTCACAAGGTGTTCCGATACTTACTTATACAGAAGTATATACAATGTTCATGATTACTGACATGCCAAGTGTCCTTTTGAATGAAAATCAAGAGTTTAATTGAACTTATATACATTTTATTTTAGGTCAACAACAATGATACATGTTTAAACGGGTAACAGGTAAACAATTTGTTACCCGGGTACAGTCATTACCCTAACCGTGAACGGGTATCCGGGTACTCGTCACAGCCCTATCAAAGACTATAAACTTTTTGTATAGGCATGTATATTAGAATGTTGTAGATATTGATACGATCATTTTGTTGTATAGAAAAGGTCATGGGTTCAAAGGTCAAGGTCACAGATGTGAAACAATACCGAAATGGTTAATTATCTTGAAAACTATAAACTTTTTGTATAGGCTTGTATATTAGAATGTTGTAGGTATTGATACAACAATCATTTTGATGTATAGAAAAAGGTCATTGGTTCAAAGGTCAAGGTCACAGATGCAAAACAATACCAAAATAGTTAATTATCTCGAATACTATAAACTTTTTGTATAGGCATGTATATTAGAATGTTAAAGGTATTGATACAACAATCATTTTGATGTATAGAAAAAGGTCATGGGTTCAAAGGTCAAGGTCACAGATGTGAAACAATACCGAAATGCTATGTTTCCATTCCTGGTAACTAAAATGGCCATTGGCTACTAATTTCTGAGGAATTTTTTAAAATGTAACCTAGCAAATTTGTGGAAAAATACTTTAAAAAGGACTATATTTTTACAAATTTTGGAAATTTGGCTACTAATTATTTTAAATTTATGGAAACCTAGGAAATGGTTAATTATCTTGAAAACTATAAACTTTTTGTATAGGCATGTATATTAGAATGTTGTAGGTATTGATACAACGGTCATTATGATGTAAAGAAAAAAGTCATTGGGGTTTAGTATTTATGTTTTCTTTAAATCTATCAGCTAGCCGTTAGTTATCAGGTGAGCGTATCAGGCCCATGGGCCTCTTGTGTATAATCTGCATTGTATGTAAAATGTATTTAATGTGTTGTTAAAAAACCTGAAATAAAAACATTTTCAATACATTATTTTGTTATTCTGTTAATACAGAATTTACCTTTAAGCACTGGGTACCAGCCTTTAGTGTTTTAAATTTCATAATTTATACAGATCTGAAATAAAGAAAATGTTTTAAATGTTTGGCAATCTACATATATTTTGTTTTCTTACCTAGGTTTCAGATCATCATGTTATGGTTTTTTTAATAGCTTTAACCAAGTTTGAGTCTTTATCACCTTCTTTCAACTGCAAAAGCATCATTTCTTTAAGTGGGTGTATCATAGAAACTGTTGGCTTTTTCTCACTTGATATATTAGTAGTAACTTTCTTAATAGGCCTTAGAACTTGGACAATACATTCTACATAAGTTATATCTTCTTCAGATAATGTATTTAGGTCTCAAAACTGCTTCAACAGCTGGCTGCTGTTCAAGGAACCTTTCAAGCATATCATGGCTAGAATTCCACCGAGTTTGAACATCAATGATAAGTTTATGTTGGTCTAAAGATAACAGTGTTTGTTTTGACTATAATAAAGCTGAAGCTATATTACTTTTATGGAAAAAAGTGACAATCCTCCTGACTCTAGCAAGTAATCTGTCAACCTGTGGTAATTTCATAGACTTCTGTGTTGCTAAATTAAGAGTATGAGCAAAACATCTGATGTGTTTATCCATTCCTGCCAATTTTACACCATTTGCTATATTGCTTGCATTGTCTGTTGTTATTAGTGGATTGACATTGCTTCTTTTAAGGTTCCATTCAGTAACAGCATTAGTCAGCATACCTGCTATATTTTCACCTGTATGAGATTCATCCATTTTCCGAGTTTGTAAAATAAAGAATTTCATTTCCCAGGCATCATTAATAAAGTGTGCAGTTATGGTATTATAACTCTCCGTAGCTCGTGATGCCCAGGCATCAGTTGTTAAAGCTATAGATGGTGCCTTTTCTAGTTGGGTCTCCATATCAGCTTTCACTTGCTCATAAATGCTAGGGATAACAGAAGTGGCAAAATGAGTTCTGCTAGGGAGAGTATATCTAGAATCAAGTACTTTTATCATACTTTTAAAACCATCATTTTCCACAACACTAAATGGCCGTAGATCTTTAGCAATAAAATATCCTATAGCTTTTGTGATTGACTGAGACCGTGTGCTTGTCGCAGCGTATTTAGATTTCATCACATCCTTAAGTCGTAGTTGACCAACTTTTTCCGATTCTATAGGTGTGGAAGTACTTGGATGTTTGATACTTTTACCTTTGCATGCGTTTTCAATATCCATATCGTGGTGCCGCTTGAGATGTGTACTCATGTTACTTGTTGTTCCCGTATTGTAGGATAACTTGTATAGCAGATCTTACGAACAGTCTTACTTTTATCAGGTTTTTTCACTCCATTTACTTCCTCAGACATGAAACCAAAATGTTTCCACACCACTGATTTTTACAATGGCGGTGCATCCACTAACTTAGGCACAGTTACTTCACGCTCTGATTGCATTTTTTGCATTGTATGAAAAACGGAAGTGGAAAAAAAATTCCAAAACACAAGTCGGATCTGAACCGAACCTGTATCGAATTCGGATTTGAAAATATCGTACAGTGGCAACGTAGTGTGTATCTGCTATATTCCTTTAGGTATGGTGCCACATAATAGGGTACAGTGGTGACATAGTATGTATCTGGCATCTTCAAATAGGTATAGTACCACATAACAGTTGAGTTGTGACAAAGTGTGTATCTGACATATTCCTTTAGGTATGGTGCCACATAATGGGGTACAGTGGTTACAAAGTGTGTATCTGACATCTTCCTTTAGGTATGGTGCCACATGATGGGATACAGTTATGACAAAGTGTGTATCTGACATCTTTTAGGTATGGTGGTGACAAAGTGTGTATCTGACATTGTCTTTTAGGCATTGTGCCACACTACAGTACAATGGCAACATAGTGTGTATCTGACATCTTCCATTAGGTATGGTGCCATATACTACAGTACAGTGGAAACACAGTGTGTGTCTGCTATATTCCTTTAGGTATGGTGCCACATACTACATTACAGTGGCAACATAGTGTGTATCTGTCATTTACTTCAGGTATGGTGTCAAATACTACACTACAGTAGAGACATAGTGTGTATCAGTGATCTTCCTTTCGGTATGGTGCCAAACACTACAGTACAGTGGAGACATAGCCTGTATCTGACATCTTCCTTTATGTATGGTACCACATAATTGAGTACAGTAGTGACATATTATGTATCTGACATCCTCCTTTAGGTATGGTACCACATAATATAGTACAGTTATGACAAAGTGTGTATCTGACATCTTCCTTTAGGTATGGTGCCACACACTACAGTACAATGGCAACATAGTGTGTATCTGCTATATTCCTTTAGGTATGGTGCCATATACTACAGTACAGTGGAAACACAGTGTGTGTCTGCTATATTCCTTTAGGTATGGTGCCACATACTACATTACAGTGGCAACATAGTGTGTATCTGTCATCTACCTTCAGGTATGGTGTCAAATACTACACTACAGTAGAGACATAGTGTGTATCAGTGATCTTCCTTTAGGTATGGTACCACATAATTGAGTACAGTAGTGACATATTATGTATCTGACATCCTCCTTTAGGTATGGTACCACATAATATAGTACAGTTGTGACAAAGTCTGTATCTGACATCTTCCTTTAGGTATGGTGCCACATAATGGGGTACAGTGTGACATAGTGCCTATCTGACATCTTCCTGTAGGTATGGTGCCACATTATTGAGTACAGTTGTGACAAAGTGTGTATCTGACATCTTTCTTTAGGTATGGTGCCACATTATTGAGTACAGTTGTGACAAAGTGTGTATCTGACATCTTTCTTTAGGTATGGTGCCACATACTACAGTACAGTGGCAACATAGTGTGTATCTGCTATATTCTTTAGGTTGGTGCCACATAATAGGGTACAGTGGTGACATAGTGTGTCTGAGATCTTCAAATAGGTAAGGTGCCACATAATGGGCTACAGTTGAGACTAGTATGTATCTGGCATCTTCAAATAGGTATAGTACACACAACAGTTCAGTTGTGACAAAGTGTATCTGACATATTCCTTTAGGTATGTGCCACATGAGGGATACAGTGATGACAAAGTGTGTATCTGACATCTTTAGGTATGGTACCACATTATTGAGTATAGTGTGACAAAGTGTTATCTGACATCGTCTTTTAGGCATTGTGCCACAAAATAGGGTACAGTGGTGACACGGTGTGTATCTGACATCTTCCTTAGGTATGGTACCACATAATGGGTACAAGGTGACAAAGTGTGTATCTGACATCTTCTTTCGGCATTTTGCCAAAAATAGGGTACAGTGGTGACAGTGTGTATCTGATCTTCCTTTTAGGTATGGTACCACAAATAGGTACATTGTGACAAAGTGTGTACCTGACATCTACTTTAGGTATGGCCAAAATGGGTACAGTGGTGACATAGTGTGTATCTGACATCTTCTTTTAGGTTGGTGCCAAAAAATAGGTACAGTGGAGAAATAGTGTGTACCTGTCATCTACCTTTAGTTATGGTACCACATAATGAGGTACAGTGGTGACATAATGTGTATGTGACATCTTCTTTAGGTTGGTAACACATAATAGAGTACAGTAGAAAAATAGTGTGTACCTGTCATCTACCTTTAAGTAAGGTGCCACATAATACAGTACAGTGGTGAATAGTGTATCTGAGATCTTCCTTTAGGTATGGTGCCACATAATAGGTACAGTGGTAACAAGTATGTATCTGGCATCTTCAAATAGGTATAGTACCACATAACAGTTGAGTTGTGACAAAGTGTGTATCTGACATATCCTTTAGGTATGGTGCCACAAATGGGGTACAGTGGTTACAAAGTGTGTATCTGACATCTTCCTTTAGGTATGGTGCCACATGAGGGTACAGTGATGGCAAAGTGTGTATCTGACATCTTTTAGGTATGGTGCCACATTATTGAGTATAGTGGTGACAAAGTGTGTATCTGACATCGTCTTTTAGGCATTGTGCCACAAAATAGGGTACAGTGGTAACACGGTGTGTATCTGACATCTTCCTTTAGGTATGGTGCCACACACTACAGTACAATGGCAACATAGTGTTTATCTGCTATATTCCTTTAGGTATGGTACAATATACTACAGTACAGTGGAAACGCAGTGTGTATCTGCTATATTCCTTAAGGTATGGTGCCACATACTACATTACAGTGGCAACATAGTGTGTATCTGTCATCTACCTTCAGGTATGGTGTCAAATACTACACTACAGTAGAGACATAGTGTGTATCAGTGATCTTCCTTTCGGTATGGTGCCAAACACTACAGTACAGTGGAGACATAGCGTGTATCTGACATCTTCCTTTAGGTATGGTACCACATAATTGAGTACAGTAGTGACATATTGTGTATCTGACATCCTCCTTTAGGTATGGTACCACATAATATAGTACAGTTATGACAAAGTGTGTATCTGACATCCTCCTTTAGGTATGGTACCACATAATATAGTAGAGTTATGACAAAGTGTGTATCTGACATCTTCCTGTAGGTATGGTGCCACATTATTGAGTACAGTTGCGACAAAGTGTGTATCTGACATCTTCCTTTAAGTATGGTGCCACATACTACAGTACAGTGGCAACGTAGTGTGTATCTGCTATATTCCTTTAGGTATGGTGCCACATAATAGGGTACAGTGGTGACATAGTGTGTATCTGACATCTTCCTTTAAGTATGGTGCCACATACTACAGTACAGTGGCAACGTAGTGTGTATCTGCTATATTCCTTTAGGTATGGTGCTACATAATAGGGTACAGTGGTGACATAGTGTGTATCTGGCATCTTCAAATAGGTATAGTACCACATAACAGTTGAGTTGTGACAAAGTGTGTATCTGACATATTCCTTTAGGTATGGTGCCACATAATGGGGTACAGTGGTTACAAAGTGTGTATCTGACATCTTCCTTTAGGTATGGTGCCACATGATGGGATACAGTTATGACAAAGTGTGTATCTGACATCTTTTAGGTATGGTGCCACATTATTATAGAGTATAGTGGTGACAAAGTGTGTATCTGACATCGTCTTTTAGGCATTGTGCCACATAATAGGGTACAGTGGTGACATAGTGTGTGTCTGAGATCTTCAAATAGGTATGGTGCCACATAATGGGCTACAGTTGTGAGAAAGTATGTATCTGGCATCTTCAAATAGGTATAGTACCACATAACAGTTGATTTGTGACAAAGTGTGTATCTGACATATTCCTTTAGGTATGGTGCCACATGATGGGATACAGTGATGACAAAGTGTGTATCTGACATCTTTTAGGTATGGTACCACATTATTGAGTATAGTGGTGACAAAGTGTGTATCTGACATCTTCTTTTAGGCATTTTACCACAACATAGGGTACAGTAGTGTCACGGTGTGTATCTGACTTCTTCCTTCAGGTATGGTACCACATAATGGGGTACAATTGTGACAAAGTGTGTATCTGACATCTTCTATTAGATATGGTGCCACAAAATAGGGTACAGTGGTGACAAAGTGTGTATCTGACATCATCCTTTAGGTATGGTGCTACATAATAGAATACAGTGGTGACACAGTGTGTATCTGACATCATCCTTTAGGTATGGTGCTACATAATAGAATACAGTTGTGACAAAGTTTGTATCTGACATCTTCCTTTAGGTATGGTGCCACAAAATAGGGTACAGTTGTGACAAAGTGTGTATCTGACATCTTCCTTTAGGTATGGTGCCACATAATAGGATATATTGGTGACAAAGTGTGTATCTGACATCTTTTAGGTATGGTGCCACATAATGGGGTACAGTTGTGACAAAGTGTGTATCTGACATCTTTTAGGCATGGTGCCACAAAATAAGGTACAGTATACTACACTTCAGTAGGGACGTAGTGTGTATCAGTCATCTTCCTTTCGGTATGGTGCCAAACACTACAGTACAGTGGAGACATAGCGTGTATCTGACATCTTCCTTTAGGTATGGTACCACATAATATAGTACAGTTATGACAAAGTGTGTATCTGACATCTTCATTTATGTTTGGTGCCACATTATTGAGTACAGTTGTGACAAAGTCTGTATCTGACATCTTCCTTTAGGTTTGGTGCCACATAATGGGGTACAGTGTTGACAAAGTGTGTATCTGAAATCTTCCTTTAGGTATGGTGCCACACACTACAGTACAGTGGAAACGCAGTGTGTATCTGCTATATTCCTTTAGGTATGGTGCCACATAATAGGGTACAGTGGTGACATAGTGTGTGTCTGAGATCTTCAAATAGGTATGGTGCCACATAATGGGCTACAGTTGTGACATAGTATGTATCTGGCATCTTCAAATAGGTATAGTAACACATTACAGTTGAGTTGTGACAAAGTGTGTATCTGACATATTCCTTTAGGTATGGTGCCACATAATGGGGTACAGTGGTTACAAAGTGTGTATCTGACATCTTCCTTTAGGTATGGCGCCACATGATGGGATACAGTTATGACAAAGTGTGTATCTGACATCTTTTAGGTATGGTGGTGACAAAGTGTGTATCTGACATCGTCTTTTAGGCATTGTGCCACAAAATAGGGTACAGTGGTGACACGGTGTGTATCTGACATCTTGCTTTAGGTATGGTACCACATAATGGGGTACAAGTGTGGCAAAGTGTGTATCTGACATCTTCCTTTAGGTATGGTGCCACATTATTGAGTACAGTTGCGACAAAGTGTGTATCTGCTATATTCCTTTAGGTATGGTGCCACATAATAGGGTACAGTGGTGACATAGTGTGTGTCTGAGATCTTCAAATAGGTAAGGTGCCACATAATGGGCTACAGTTGAGACATAGTATGTATCTGGCATCTTCCTTTAGGTATGGTACCACATAATTGAGTACAGTAGTGACATATTATGTATCTGACATCTTCAAATAGGTATAGTACCAAATAACAGTTGATTTGTGACAAAGTGTGTATCTGACATATTCCTTTAGGTACGGTGCCACATAATGGGGTACAGTGGTTACAAAGTGTGTATCTGACATATTCCTTTAGGTACGGTGCCACATGATGGGATACAGTGATGACAAAGTGTGTATCTGACATCTTTTGGGTATGGTACCACATTATTCAGTATAGTGGTGACAAAGTGTTTATCTGACATCGTCTTTTAGGCATTGTGCCACAAAATAGGGTACAGTGGTGACACGGTGTGTATCTGACATTTTCTTTTAGGTATGGTACCACATAATGGGGTACAAGTGTGACAAAGTGTGTATCTGACATCTTCTTTTAGGCATTTTGCCAAAAAATAGGGTACAGTGGTGTCACAGTGTGTATCTGACTTCTTCCTTCAGGTATGGTACCACATAATGGGGTACAATTGTGACAAAGTGTGTACCTGACATCTTAGGTAAGGTGGCACAAAATAGGGTACAAGTCTGACAAAGTGTATATCTGACATCTTCCTTTAGATATACTACCACATTTTAGGGTACAGTGGAGAAATAGTGTGTACCTGTCATCTACCTTTAGTTATGGTACCACATAATGAGGTACAGTGGTGACATAGTGTGTATGTGACATCTTCTTTTAGGTTTGGTAACACATAATAGAGTACAGTAGAAAAATAGTGTGTACCTGTCATCTACCTTTAGGTAAGGTGCCACATAATACGGTACAGTGGTGACATAGTGTGTATCTGAGATGTTCCTTTAGGTATGGTGCCACATAATGGGCTATAGTGGTAACATAGTATGTATCTGGCATCTTCAAATAGGTATAGTACCACATAACAGTTGAGTTGTGACAAAGTGTATATCTGACATATTCCTTTAGGTATGGTGCCACATAATGGGGTACAGTGATGACAAAGTGTGTATCTGACATCTTTTAGGTATGGTGCCACATTATTGAGTATAGTGGTGACAAAGTGTGTATCTGACATCGTCTTTTAGGCATTGTGCCACAAAATAGGGTACAGTGGTGACACGGTGTGTATCTGACATCTTCCTTTAGGTATGGTGCCACACACTACAGTACAATGGCAACATAGTGTTTATCTGCTATATTCCTTTAGGTATGGTGCCATATACTACAGTACAGTGGAAATGCAGTGTGTATCTGCTATATTCCTTTAGGTATGGTGCCACATACTACATTACAGTGGCAACATAGTGTGTATCTGTCATCTACCTTCAGGTATGGTGTCAAATACTACACTACAGTAGAGACATAGTGTGTATCAGTGATCTTCCTTTCGGTATGGTGCCAAACACTACCGTACAGTGGAGACATAGCGTGTATCTGACATCTTCCTTTAGGTATGGTAACACATAATTGAGTACAGTAGTGACATATTATGTATCTGACATCCTCCTTTAGGTATGGTACCACATAATATAGTACAGTTATGACAAAGTCTGAATCTGACATCTTTTAGGTATGGTGCCACATTATTGAGTATAGTGGTGACAAAGTGTGTATCTGACATAGTCTTTTAGGCATTGTGCCACATAATAGGGTACAGTGGTGACATAGTGTGTGTCTGAGATCTTCAAATAGGTATGGTGCCACATAATGAGGTACAATTGTGACAAAGTGTGTATCTGACATCTTCTATTAGATATGGTGCCACAAAATAGGGTACAGTGGTGACAAAGTGTGTATCTGACATCTTCCTTTAGGTATGGTGCTACATAATGGAATACAGTGGTGACAAAGTGTGTATCTGACATCTCTTAGGTATGGTGCCACATAATGGGGTACAGTTATGACACAGTGTGTATCTGACATCTTCCTTTATGTATGGTACCACATAATTGGGTACTATGGTACCACATAATGGGGTACAATTGTGACAAAGTGTGTATCTAACATCTTTTAGGTATGGTGCCCCAAAATAGGGTACAGTTGTGACAAAGTGTGTATCTGATATCTTCCTTTAGGTATGGTGTCACATAATAGGATTATTGGTGACAAAGTGTGTTCTGACATCTTTTAGGTATGGTGCCACAAAATAGGGTACAGTTGTGACAAAGTGTGTATCTGACACCTTCCTTTAGGTATGATGCCACATAATGGGGTACAGTGTTGACAAAGTGTGTATCTGACATCTTTTAAGTATGGTGCCACATAATGGGTACAGTGGTGACAAAGTGTGTATCTGACATCTTCCTTTAGGTATGGTGCTACATAATAGGGTACAGTTGTGACAAAGTGTGTATCTGATATCTTCCTTTAGGTATGGTGTCACATAATAGGATATATTGGTGACAAAGTGTGTATCTGACATCTTTTCGGTATGGTGCTACAAAATAGGATACAGTTGTGACACAGTGTGTATCTGATATCTTCCTTTATGTATGGTACCACTTAATGGGGTACAATTGTGACAAAGTGTGTATCTGACATCTTCCTTTATGTATGGTACCACTTAATGGGGTACAATTGTGACAAAGTGTGTATCTGACATCTTTTAGGTATAGTGCCCCAAAATAGGGTACAGTTGTGACAAAGTGTGTATCTGATATCTTCCTTTAGGTATGGTGTCACATAATAGGATATATTGGTGACAAAGTGTGTATCTGACATCTTTTAGGTATGGTGCCACAAAATAGGGTACAGTTGTGACAAAGAGTGTATGTGACATCTTCCTTTAGGTATGGTGCCACATAATGGGGTACAGTTGTGACAAAGTTTGTATCTGACATCTTCCTTTAGGTATGGTGCCACAAAATAGGGTGCAGTTGTGACAAAGTGTGTATCTGACATCTTCCTTTCGGTATGGTGCCACATAATAGGATATATTGGTGACAAAGTGTGTATCTGACATCTTTTAGGTATGGTGCCACATTATGGGGTACAGTTGTGACAAAGTGTGTATCTGACATCTTTTAGGCATGGTGCCACAAAATAGGGTACAGTATACTACACTTCAGTAGGGACATAGTGTGTATCAGTCATCTTCCTTTCGGTATGGTGCCAAACACTACAGTACAGTAGAGACATATCGTGTATCTGACATCTTCCTTTAGGTATGGTACCACATAATATAGTACAGTTATGACAAAGTGTGTATCTGACATCTTCCTTTATGTTTGGTGCCACATAATGGGGTACAGTGTTGACAAAGTGTGTATCTGACATCTTCCTTTAGGTATGGTGCCACACACTACAGTACAATGGCAACATAGTGTGTATCTGCTATATTCCTTTAGATATGGTGCCATATACTACATTACAGTGGCAACATAGTGTGTATCTGTCATCTACCTTCAGATATGGTGTCAAATACTACACTACAGTAGGGACATAGTGTGTATCAGTCAACTTCCTTTTGGTATGGTGCCAAACACTACAGTACAGTGGAGACATAGCGTGTATCTGACATCTTCCTTTAGGTATGGTACCACATAATGGAGTACAGTGGTGACATATTATGTATCTGACATCCTCCTTTAGGCATGGTACCACATAATATAGTACAGTTATGACAAAGTGTGAATCTGACATCTTCCTGTAGGTATGGTGCCACATTATTGAGTATAGTGGTGACAAAGTGTATCTGACATCTTCCTTTAGGTTTGGTGCCACATAATAGGGTACAGTTGTGACATATTGTGTGTCTGAAATCTTCCTTAAGGAATGGTGCCACATAATGGGCTACAGTTGTGACATAGTGCCTATCTGACATCTTCATTAGGTTGGTGCCACATTATTGAATATAGTGGTGACAAAGAGTGTATCTGCCATCTTCCTTTAGGTAAGGTGCCAAATAATAGGGCACAGTGGTGACATAGTGTGTATGTGAAATCTTCTTTTAGGTATGGTGCCACATAATGGAGTACAGTGGAGACATAGTGTGTATCTGTCATCTACCTTTAGGTAAGGTGCCACATAATAGGGTACAGTTGTGACATGGTGTGTATCAGTCATCTTCCTTTCAGTATGGCGCCAAATACTACAGTACAGTGGTGACATAGTGTGTATCTGACATCTTCTTTTAGGCATGGTGCTACAAAATAGGGTACAGTGGTGACACAGTGTGTATCTGACATATTCCTTTATGTATGGTACCACATAATGAGGTACAATTGTGACAAAGTGTGTATCTGACATTTTCCTTTAGGTATGGTGCCACATACTACAGTACAGTGGCAACGCAGTGTGTATCTGCTATATTCCTTTAGGTATGGTGCCACATAATAGGGTACAGTGGTGACATAGTGTGTTTCTGAGATCTTCAAATAGGTATGGTGCAACATAATGGGCTACAGTGGTGACATAGTAAGTATCTGGCATCTTCAAATAGGTATAGTACCACATAACAGTTGAGTTGTGACAAAGTGTGTATCTGACATATTCCTTTAGGTTTGGTGCCACATTTTTAAGTATAGTGGTGACAAAGTGTGTATCTGACATCCTTCTTTAGGTATGGTGCCACATAATAGGGAACAGTGGTGGCATAGTGTGTATTTGAGATCTTGAAATTGGTATGTTGCTTCAAAATGGGCTACAGTGATGACACAGTGTGTATCTGTCAATATTATTCATAAATAACGATCCGTTCTACTACATGTGTGGCGGATGGCGATATGCGAATTTGGCATTATAACGGGTGCAAAATATAGGAGGGAAATCCGTTCTAAGATGCAACATGGCGGTATACGAGGCTGGCGATATAACGGGGGTGGTATATCGAGGGAGCACTGTATAGTAGAGTTATGACAAAGTGTGTAGCTGACATCTTCCTTTATGTTTGGTGCCACATTATGAGTACAGTTATGACAAAGTCTGTATCTAACATCTTCAAATAGGTATGGTGCCACATAATGGGGTACAGTGTTGACAAAGTGTGTATCTGACATCTTCCTGTAGGTATTGTGCCACATAATGAAGTACAGTGCTGACAAAGTCTGTATCTGACATCTTCCTTTAGGTATTGTGCCACAAAATGGGGTACAGTGTTGACAAAGTGTGTATCTGACATCTTCCTTTATGTTTGGTGCCACATTATTGAGTGCAGTTGTGACAAAGTCTGTATCTGACATCTTCCTTTAGGTATGGTGCCACATAATGGGGTACAGTGTTGACATAGTGCCTATCTGACATCTTCCTTTAGGTATGGTGCCACATAATGGGGTACAGTGTTGACATAGTGAGTATCTGCTATATTCCTTTAGGTATGGTGCTACATACTACATTACAGTGGCAACATAGTGTGTACCTGTCATCTACCTTCAGGTATGGTGTCAAATACTACACTACAGTAGGGACATAGTTTGTATCAGTCAACTTCCTTTCGGTATGGTGCCAAACACTACAGTACAGTGGAGATATAGCGTGTATCTGACATCTTCCTTTAGGTATGGTGCCACATAATGGGCTACAGTGGTGACATAGTATGTATCTGGCATCTTCAAATAGGTATAGTACCACATAACAGTTGAGTTGTGACAAAGTGTGTATCTGACATATCCCTTTAGGTATGGTGCCACATAATGGGGTACAGTGGTTACAAAGTGTGTATCTGACATCTTCCTTTAGGTATGGTGCCACATGTATGATACAGTTATGACAAAGTGTGTATCTGACATCTTTTAGGTATGGTGCCACATTATTGAGTATAGTGGTGACAAACTGTGTATCTGACATCGTCTTTTAGGCATTGTGCCACAAAATAGGGTACAGTGGTGACACGGTGTGTATCTGACATCTTCCTTTAGGTATGGTACCACATAAATGGGTACAAGTGTGACAAAGTGTGTATCTGACATCTTCTATTAGATATGTTGCCACATAATGGGGTACAGTGGTGACAAAGTGTGTATCTGACATCTTCTATTAGATATGTTGCCACATAATGGGGTACAGTGGTGACAAAGTGTGTATCTGACATCTTCCTTTAGGTATGGTGCTACATAATAGGATACAGTGTTGACAAAGTGTGTATCTGACATCTTTTAGGTATGGTGCCACATAATGGGTACAGTTGTGACACAGTGTGTATCTGACATCTTCCTTTATGTATGGTACCACTTAATGGGGTACAATTGTGACAAAGTGTGTATCTGACATCTTTTAGGTATAGTGCCCCAAAATAGGGTACAGTTGTGACAAAGTGTGTATCTGATATCTTCCTTTAGGTATGGTGTCACATAATAGGATATATTGGTGACAAAGTGTGTATCTGACATCTTTTAGGTATGGTGCCACAAAATAGGGTACAGTTGTGACAAAGAGTGTATGTGACATCTTCCTTTAGGTATGGTGCCACATAATGGGGTACAGTTGTGACAAAGTTTGTATCTGACATCTTCCTTTAGGTATGGTGCCACAAAATAGGGTGCAGTTGTGACAAAGTGTGTATCTGACATCTTCCTTTCGGTATGGTGCCACATAATAGGATATATTGGTGACAAAGTGTGTATCTGACATCTTTTAGGTATGGTGCCACATTATGGGGTACAGTTGTGACAAAGTGTGTATCTGACATCTTTTAGGCATGGTGCCACAAAATAGGGTACAGTATACTACACTTCAGTAGGGACATAGTGTGTATCAGTCATCTTCCTTTCGGTATGGTGCCAAACACTACAGTACAGTGGAGACATATCGTGTATCTGACATCTTCCTTTAGGTATGGTACCACATAATATAGTACAGTTATGACAAAGTGTGTATCTGACATCTTCCTTTATGTTTGGTGCCACATAATGGGGTACAGTGTTGACAAAGTGTGTATCTGACATCTTCCTTTAGGTATGGTGCCACACACTACAGTACAATGGCAACATAGTGTGTATCTGCTATATTCCTTTAGATATGGTGCCATATACTACATTACAGTGGCAACATAGTGTGTATCTGTCATCTACCTTCAGATATGGTGTCAAATACTACACTACAGTAGGGACATAGTGTGTATCAGTCAACTTCCTTTTGGTATGGTGCCAAACACTACAGTACAGTGGAGACATAGCGTGTATCTGACATCTTCCTTTAGGTATGGTACCACATAATGGAGTACAGTGGTGACATATTATGTATCTGACATCCTCCTTTAGGCATGGTACCACATATAGTACAGTTATGACAAAGTGTGAATCTGACATCTTCCTGTAGGTATGGTGCCACATTATTGAGTATAGTGGTGACAAAGTGTGTATCTGACATCTTCCTTTAGGTTTGGTGCCACATAATAGGGTACAGTTGTGACATATTGTGTGTCTGAAATCTTCCTTAAGGAATGGTGCCACATAATGGGCTACAGTTGTGACATAGTGCCTATCTGACATCTTCATTAGGTTGGTGCCACATTATTGAATATAGTGGTGACAAAGAGTGTATCTGCCATCTTCCTTTAGGTAAGGTGCCAATAATAGGGCACAGTGGTGACATAGTGTGTATGTGAAATCTTCTTTTAGGTATGGTGCCACATAATGGAGTACAGTGGAGACATAGTGTGTATCTGTCATCTACCTTTAGGTAAGGTGCCACATAATAGGGTACAGTTGTGACATGGTGTGTATCAGTCATCTTCCTTTCAGTATGGCGCCAAATACTACAGTACAGTGGTGACATAGTGTGTATCTGACATCTTCTTTTAGGCATGGTGCTACAAAATAGGGTACAGTGGTGACACAGTGTGTATCTGACATATTCCTTTATGTATGGTACCACATAATGAGGTACAATTGTGACAAAGTGTGTATCTGACATTTTCCTTTAGGTATGGTGCCACATACTACAGTACAGTGGCAACGCAGTGTGTATCTGCTATATTCCTTTAGGTATGGTGCCACATAATAGGGTACAGTGGTGACATAGTGTGTTTCTGAGATCTTCAAATAGGTATGGTGCAACATAATGGGCTACAGTGGTGACATAGTAAGTATCTGGCATCTTCAAATAGGTATAGTACCACATAACAGTTGAGTTGTGACAAAGTGTGTATCTGACATATTCCTTTAGGTTTGGTGCCACATAATGGGGTACAGTGGTTACAAAGTGTGTATCTGACATCTTCCTTTAGGTATGGTGCCACATGTATGATACAGTTATGACAAAGTGTGTATCTGACATCTTTTAGGTATGGTGCCACATTATTGAGTATAGTGGTGACAAACTGTGTATCTGACATCGTCTTTTAGGCATTGTGCCACAAAATAGGGTACAGTGGTGACACGGTGTGTATCTGACATCTTCCATTAGGTATGGTACCACATAAATGGGTACAAGTGTGACAAAGTGTGTATCTGACATCTTCTATTAGATATGTTGCCACAAAATAGGGTACAGTGGTGACAAAGTGTGTATCTGACATCTTCCTTTAGGTATGGTGCTACATAATAGGATACAGTGTTGACAAAGTGTGTATCTGAGATCTTCCTTTAGGTATGGTGCTACATAATAGGATACAGTGTTGACAAAGTGTGTATCTGACATCTTCCTTTAGGTATGGTGCTACATAATAGGATACAGTGTTGACAAAGTGTGTATCTGACATCTTTTAAGTATGGTGCCACATAATGGGTACAGTTGTGACACAGTGTGTATCTGACATCTTCCTTTATGTATGGTACCACTTAATGGGGTACAATTGTGACAAAGTGTGTATCTGACATCTTTTAGGTATAGTGCCCCAAAATAGGGTACAGTTGTGACAAAGTGTGTATCTGATATCTTCCTTTAGGTATGGTGTCACATAATAGGATATATTGGTGACAAAGTGTGTATCTGACATCTTTTAGGTATGGTGCCACAAAATAGGGTACAGTTGTGACAAAGAGTGTATGTGACATCTTCCTTTAGGTATGGTGCCACATAATGGGGTACAGTTGTGACAAAGTGTGTATCTGACATCTTTTAGGTATAGTGCCCCAAAATAGGGTACAGTTGTGACAAAGTGTGTATCTGACATCTTTTAGGTATAGTGCCCCAAAATAGGGTACAGTTGTGACAAAGTGTGTATCTGATATCTTTTAGGTATAGTGCCCCAAAATAGGGTACAGTTGTGACAAAGTGTGTATCTGATATCTTCCTTTAGGTATGGTGTCACATAATAGGATATATTGGTGACAAAGTGTGTATCTGACATCTTTTAGGTATGGTGCCCCAAAATAGGGTACAGTTGTGACAAAGAGTGTATGTGACATCTTCCTTTAGGTAAGGTGCCACATAATAGGGTACAGTTGTGACATGGTGTGTATCAGTCATCTTCCTTTCAGTATGGCGCCAAATACTACAGTACAGTGGTGACATAGTGTGTATCTGACATCTTCTTTTAGGCATGGTGCTACAAAATAGGGTACAGTGGTGACACAGTGTGTATCTGACATATTCCTTTATGTATGGTACCACATAATGAGGTACAATTGTGACAAAGTGTGTATCTGACATTTTCCTTTAGGTATGGTGCCACATACTACAGTACAGTGGCAACGCAGTGTGTATCTGCTATATTCCTTTAGGTATGGTGCCACATAATAGGGTACAGTGGTGACATAGTGTGTTTCTGAGATCTTCAAATAGGTATGGTGCAACATAATGGGCTACAGTGGTGACATAGTAAGTATCTGGCATCTTCAAATAGGTATAGTACCACATAACAGTTGAGTTGTGACAAAGTGTGTATCTGACATATTCCTTTAGGTTTGGTGCCACATAATGGGGTACAGTGGTTACAAAGTGTGTATCTGACATCTTCCTTTAGGTATGGTGCCACATGTATGATACAGTTATGACAAAGTGTGTATCTGACATCTTTAGGTATGGTGCCACATTATTGAGTATAGTGGTGACAAACTGTGTATCTGACATCGTCTTTTTTTAGGCATTGTGCCACAAAATAGGGTACAGTGGTGACACGGTGTGTATCTGACATCTTCCATTAGGTATGGTACCACATAAATGGTACAAGTGTGACAAAGTGTGTATCTGACATCTTCTATTAGATATGTTGCCACAAAATAGGGTACAGTGGTGACAAAGTGTGTATCTGACATCTTCCTTTAGGTATGGTGCTACATAATAGGATACAGTGTTGACAAAGTGTGTATCTGACATCTTTTAAGTATGGTGCCACATAATGGGTACAGTTGTGACACAGTGTGTATCTGACATCTTCCTTTATGTATGGTACCACTTAATGGGGTACAATTGTGACAAAGTGTGTATCTGACATCTTTTAGGTATAGTGCCCCAAAATAGGGTACAGTTGTGACAAAGTGTGTATCTGATATCTTCCTTTAGGTATGGTGTCACATAATAGGATATATTGGTGACAAAGTGTGTATCTGACATCTTTTAGGTATGGTGCCACAAAATAGGGTACAGTTGTGACAAAGAGTGTATGTGACATCTTCCTTTAGGTATGGTGCCACATAATGGGGTACAGTTGTGACAAAGTGTGTATCTGACATCTTTTAGGTATAGTGCCCCAAAATAGGGTACAGTTGTGACAAAGTGTGTATCTGACATCTTTTAGGTATAGTGCCCCAAAATAGGGTACAGTTGTGACAAAGTGTGTATCTGATATCTTTTAGGTATAGTGCCCCAAAATAGGGTACAGTTGTGACAAAGTGTGTATCTGATATCTTCCTTTAGGTATGGTGTCACATAATAGGATATATTGGTGACAAAGTGTGTATCTGACATCTTTTAGGTATGGTGCCCCAAAATAGGGTACAGTTGTGACAAAGAGTGTATGTGACATCTTCCTTTAGGTATGGTGCCACAAAATAGGGTGCAGTTGTGACAAAGTGTGTATCTGACATCTTCCTTTCGGTATGGTGCCACATAATAGGATATATTGGTGACAAAGTGTGTATCTGACATCTTTTAGGTATGGTGCCACATTATGGGGTACAGTTGTGACAAAGTGTGTATCTGACATCTTTTAGGCATGGTGCCACAAAATAGGGTACAGTATACTACACTTCAGTAGGGACATAGTGTGTATCAGTCATCTTCCTTTCGGTATGGTGCCAAACACTACAGTACAGTGGAGACATATCGTGTATCTGACATCTTCCTTTAGGTATGGTACCACATAATATAGTACAGTTATGACAAAGTGTGTATCTGACATCTTCCTTTATGTTTGGTGCCACATAATGGGGTACAGTGTTGACAAAGTGTGTATCTGACATCTTCCTTTAGGTATGGTGCCACACACTACAGTACAATGGCAACATAGTGTGTATCTGCTATATTCCTTTAGATATGGTGCCATATACTACATTACAGTGGCAACATAGTGTGTATCTGTCATCTACCTTCAGATATGGTGTCAAATACTACACTACAGTAGGGACATAGTGTGTATCAGTCAACTTCCTTTTGGTATGGTGCCAAACACTACAGTACAGTGGAGACATAGCGTGTATCTGACATCTTCCTTTAGGTATGGTACCACATAATGGAGTACAGTGGTGACATATTATGTATCTGACATCCTCCTTTAGGCATGGTACCACATAATATAGTACAGTTATGACAAAGTGTGAATCTGACATCTTCCTGTAGGTATGGTGCCACATTATTGAGTATAGTGGTGACAAAGTGTGTATCTGACATCTTCCTTTAGGTTTGGTGCCACATAATAGGGTACAGTTGTGACATATTGTGTGTCTGAAATCTTCCTTAAGGAATGGTGCCACATAATGGGCTACAGTTGTGACATAGTGCCTATCTGACATCTTCATTAGGTTGGTGCCACATTATTGAATATAGTGGTGACAAAGAGTGTATCTGCCATCTTCCTTTAGGTAAGGTGCCAAATAATAGGGCACAGTGGTGACATAGTGTGTATGTGAAATCTTCTTTTAGGTATGGTGCCACATAATGGAGTACAGTGGAGACATAGTGTGTATCTGTCATCTACCTTTAGGTAAGGTGCCACATAATAGGGTACAGTTGTGACATGGTGTGTATCAGTCATCTTCCTTTCAGTATGGCGCCAAATACTACAGTACAGTGGTGACATAGTGTGTATCTGACATCTTCTTTTAGGCATGGTGCTACAAAATAGGGTACAGTGGTGACACAGTGTGTATCTGACATATTCCTTTATGTATGGTACCACATAATGAGGTACAATTGTGACAAAGTGTGTATCTGACATTTTCCTTTAGGTATGGTGCCACATACTACAGTACAGTGGCAACGCAGTGTGTATCTGCTATATTCCTTTAGGTATGGTGCCACATAATAGGGTACAGTGGTGACATAGTGTGTTTCTGAGATCTTCAAATAGGTATGGTGCAACATAATGGGCTACAGTGGTGACATAGTATCTGGCATCTTCAAATAGGTATAGTACCACATAACAGTTGAGTTGTGACAAAGTGTGTATCTGACATATTCCTTTAGGTTTGGTGCCACATAATGGGGTACAGTGGTTACAAAGTGTGTATCTGACATCTTCCTTTAGGTATGGTGCCACATGTATGATACAGTTATGACAAAGTGTGTATCTGACATCTTTTAGGTATGGTGCCACATTATTGAGTATAGTGGTGACAAACTGTGTATCTGACATCGTCTTTTAGGCATTGTGCCACAAAATAGGGTACAGTGGTGACACGGTGTGTATCTGACATCTTCCTTTAGGTATGGTACCACATAAATGGGTACAAGTGTGACAAAGTGTGTATCTGACATCTTCTATTAGATATGTTGCCACAAAATAGGGTACAGTGGTGACAAAGTGTGTATCTGACATCTTTTAAGTATGGTGCCACATAATGGGTACAGTTGTGACACAGTGTGTATCTGACATCTTCCTTTATGTATGGTACCACTTAATGGGGTACAATTGTGACAAAGTGTGTATCTGACATCTTTTAGGTATAGTGCCCCAAAATAGGGTACAGTTGTGACAAAGTGTGTATCTGATATCTTCCTTTAGGTATGGTGTCACATAATAGGATATATTGGTGACAAAGTGTGTATCTGACATCTTTTAGGTATGGTGCCACAAAATAGGGTACAGTTGTGACAAAGAGTGTATGTGACATCTTCCTTTAGGTATGGTGCCACATAATGGGGTACAGTTGTGACAAAGTTTGTATCTGACATCTTCCTTTAGGTATGGTGCCACAAAATAGGGTGCAGTTGTGACAAAGTGTGTATCTGACATCTTCCTTTCGGTATGGTGCCACATAATAGGATATATTGGTGACAAAGTGTGTATCTGACATCTTTTAGGTATGGTGCCACATTATGGGGTACAGTTGTGACAAAGTGTGTATCTGACATCTTTTAGGCATGGTGCCACAAAATAGGGTACAGTATACTACACTTCAGTAGGGACATAGTGTGTATCAGTCATCTTCCTTTCGGTATGGTGCCAAACACTACAGTACAGTGGAGACATATCGTGTATCTGACATCTTCCTTTAGGTATGGTACCACATAATATAGTACAGTTATGACAAAGTGTGTATCTGACATCTTCCTTTATGTTTGGTGCCACATAATGGGGTACAGTGTTGACAAAGTGTGTATCTGACATCTTCCTTTAGGTATGGTGCCACACACTACAGTACAATGGCAACATAGTGTGTATCTGCTATATTCCTTTAGATATGGTGCCATATACTACATTACAGTGGCAACATAGTGTGTATCTGTCATCTACCTTCAGATATGGTGTCAAATACTACACTACAGTAGGGACATAGTGTGTATCAGTCAACTTCCTTTTGGTATGGTGCCAAACACTACAGTACAGTGGAGACATAGCGTGTATCTGACATCTTCCTTTAGGTATGGTACCACATAATGGAGTACAGTGGTGACATATTATGTATCTGACATCCTCCTTTAGGCATGGTACCACATAATATAGTACAGTTATGACAAAGTGTGAATCTGACATCTTCCTGTAGGTATGGTGCCACATTATTGAGTATAGTGGTGACAAAGTGTGTATCTGACATCTTCCTTTAGGTTTGGTGCCACATAATAGGGTACAGTTGTGACATATTGTGTGTCTGAAATCTTCCTTAAGGAATGGTGCCACATAATGGGCTACAGTTGTGACATAGTGCCTATCTGACATCTTCATTAGGTTGGTGCCACATTATTGAATATAGTGGTGACAAAGAGTGTATCTGCCATCTTCCTTTAGGTAAGGTGCCAAATAATAGGGCACAGTGGTGACATAGTGTGTATGTGAAATCTTCTTTTAGGTATGGTGCCACATAATGGAGTACAGTGGAGACATAGTGTGTATCTGTCATCTACCTTTAGGTAAGGTGCCACATAATAGGGTACAGTTGTGACATGGTGTGTATCAGTCATCTTCCTTTCAGTATGGCGCCAAATACTACAGTACAGTGGTGACATAGTGTGTATATGACATCTTCTTTTAGGCATGGTGCTACAAAATAGGGTACAGTGGTGACACAGTGTGTATCTGACATATTCCTTTATGTATGGTACCACATAATGAGGTACAATTGTGACAAAGAGTGTATGTGACATCTTCCTTTAGGTATGGTGCCACATAATGGGGTACAGTTGTGACAAAGTGTGTATCTGACATCTTTTAGGTATAGTGCCCCAAAATAGGGTACAGTTGTGACAAAGTGTGTATCTGACATCTTTTAGGTATAGTGCCCCAAAATAGGGTACAGTTGTGACAAAGTGTGTATCTGATATCTTTTAGGTATAGTGCCCCAAAATAGGGTACAGTTGTGACAAAGTGTGTATCTGATATCTTCCTTTAGGTATGGTGTCACATAATAGGATATATGGTGACAAAGTGTGTATCTGACATCTTTTAGGTATGGTGCCACAAAATAGGGTACAGTTGTGACAAAGAGTGTATGTGACATCTTCCTTTAGGTATGGTGCCACATAATGGGGTACAGTTGTGACAAAGTTTGTATCTGACATCTTCCTTTAGGTATGGTGCCACAAAATAGGGTGCAGTTGTGACAAAGTGTGTATCTGACATCTTCCTTTCGGTATGGTGCCACATAATAGGATATATTGGTGACAAAGTGTGTATCTGACATCTTTTAGGTATGGTGCCACATTATGGGGTACAGTTGTGACAAAGTGTGTATCTGACATCTTTTAGGCATGGTGCCACAAAATAGGGTACAGTATACTACACTTCAGTAGGGACATAGTGTGTATCAGTCATCTTCCTTTCGGTATGGTGCCAAACACTACAGTACAGTGGAGACATATCGTGTATCTGACATCTTCCTTTAGGTATGGTACCACATAATATAGTACAGTTATGACAAAGTGTGTATCTGACATCTTCCTTTATGTTTGGTGCCACATAATGGGGTACAGTGTTGACAAAGTGTGTATCTGACATCTTCCTTTAGGTATGGTGCCACACACTACAGTACAATGGCAACATAGTGTGTATCTGCTATATTCCTTTAGATATGGTGCCATATACTACATTACAGTGGCAACATAGTGTGTATCTGTCATCTACCTTCAGATATGGTGTCAAATACTACACTACAGTAGGGACATAGTGTGTATCAGTCAACTTCCTTTTGGTATGGTGCCAAACACTACAGTACAGTGGAGACATAGCGTGTATCTGACATCTTCCTTTAGGTATGGTACCACATAATGGAGTACAGTGGTGACATTATGTATCTGACATCCTCCTTTAGGCATGGTACCACATAATATAGTACAGTTATGACAAAGTGTGAATCTGACATCTTCCTGTAGGTATGGTGCCACATATTGAGTATAGTGGTGACAAAGTGTGTATCTGACATCTTCCTTTAGGTTTGGTGCCACATAATAGGGTACAGTTGTGACATATTGTGTGTCTGAAATCTTCCTTAAGGAATGGTGCCACATAATGGGCTACAGTTGTGACATAGTGCCTATCTGACATCTTCATTAGGTTGGTGCCACATTATTGAATATAGTGGTGACAAAGAGTGTATCTGCCATCTTCCTTTAGGTAAGGTGCCAAATAATAGGGCACAGTGGTGACATAGTGTGTATGTGAAATCTTCTTTTAGGTATGGTGCCACATAATGGAGTACAGTGGAGACATAGTGTGTATCTGTCATCTACCTTTAGGTAAGGTGCCACATAATAGGGTACAGTTGTGACATGGTGTGTATCAGTCATCTTCCTTTCAGTATGGCGCCAAATACTACAGTACAGTGGTGACATAGTGTGTATCTGACATCTTCTTTTAGGCATGGTGCTACAAAATAGGGTACAGTGGTGACACAGTGTGTATCTGACATATTCCTTTATGTATGGTACCACATAATGAGGTACAATTGTGACAAAGTGTGTATCTGACATTTTCCTTTAGGTATGGTGCCACATACTACAGTACAGTGGCAACGCAGTGTGTATCTGCTATATTCCTTTAGGTATGGTGCCACATAATAGGGTACAGTGGTGACATAGTGTGTTTCTGAGATCTTCAAATAGGTATGGTGCAACATAATGGGCTACAGTGGTGACATAGTATCTGGCATCTTCAAATAGGTATAGTACCACATAACAGTTGAGTTGTGACAAAGTGTGTATCTGACATATTCCTTTAGGTTTGGTGCCACATAATGGGGTACAGTGGTTACAAAGTGTGTATCTGACATCTTCCTTTAGGTATGGTGCCACATGTATGATACAGTTATGACAAAGTGTGTATCTGACATCTTTTAGGTATGGTGCCACATTATTGAGTATAGTGGTGACAAACTGTGTATCTGACATCGTCTTTTAGGCATTGTGCCACAAAATAGGGTACAGTGGTGACACGGTGTGTATCTGACATCTTCCTTTAGGTATGGTACCACATAAATGGGTACAAGTGTGACAAAGTGTGTATCTGACATCTTCTATTAGATATGGTGCCACAAAATAGGGTACAGTGGTGACAAAGTGTGTATCTGACATCTTCCTTTATGTATGGTACCACTTAATGGGGTACAATTGTGACAAAGTGTGTATCTGACATCTTTTAGGTATAGTGCCCCAAAATAGGGTACAGTTGTGACAAAGTGTGTATCTGATATCTTCCTTTAGGTATGGTGTCACATAATAGGATATTGGTGACAAAGTGTGTATCTGACATCTTTTAGGTATGGTGCCACAAAATAGGGTACAGTTGTGACAAAGAGTGTATGTGACATCTTCCTTTAGGTATGGTGCCACATAATGGGGTACAGTTGTGACAAAGTTTGTATCTGACATCTTCCTTTAGGTATGGTGCCACAAAATAGGGTGCAGTTGTGACAAAGTGTGTATCTGACATCTTCCTTTCGGTATGGTGCCACATAATAGGATATATTGTGACAAAGTGTGTATCTGACATCTTTTAGGTATGGTGCCACATTATGGGGTACAGTTGTGACAAAGTGTGTATCTGACATCTTTTAGGCATGGTGCCACAAAATAGGGTACAGTATACTACACTTCAGTAGGGACATAGTGTGTATCAGTCATCTTCCTTTCGGTATGGTGCCAAACACTACAGTACAGTGGAGACATATCGTGTATCTGACATCTTCCTTTAGGTATGGTACCACATAATATAGTACAGTTATGACAAAGTGTGTATCTGACATCTTCCTTTATGTTTGGTGCCACATAATGGGGTACAGTGTTGACAAAGTGTGTATCTGACATCTTCCTTTAGGTATGGTGCCACACACTACAGTACAATGGCAACATAGTGTGTATCTGCTAATTCCTTTAGATATGGTGCCATATACTACATTACAGTGGCAACATAGTGTGTATCTGTCATCTACCTTCAGATATGGTGTCAATACTACACTACAGTAGGGACATAGTGTGTATCAGTCAACTTCCTTTTGGTATGGTGCCAAACACTACAGTACAGTGGAGACATAGCGTGTATCTGACATCTTCCTTTAGGTATGGTACCACATAATGGAGTACAGTGGTGACATATTATGTATCTGACATCCTCCTTTAGGCATGGTACCACATAATATAGTACAGTTATGACAAGTGTGAATCTGACATCTTCCTGTAGGTATGGTGCCACATTATTGAGTATAGTGGTGACAAAGTGTGTATCTGACATCTTCCTTTAGGTTTGGTGCCACATAATAGGGTACAGTTGTGACATATTGTGTGTCTGAAATCTTCCTTAAGGAATGGTGCCACATAATGGGCTACAGTTGTGACATAGTGCCTATCTGACATCTTCTTAGGTTGGTGCCACATTATTGAATATAGTGGTGACAAAGAGTGTATCTGCCATCTTCCTTTAGGTAAGGTGCCAAATAATAGGGCACAGTGGTGACATAGTGTGTATGTGAAATCTTCTTTTAGGTATGGTGCCACATAATGGAGTACAGTGGAGACATAGTGTGTATCTGTCATCTACCTTTAGGTAAGGTGCCACATATAGGGTACAGTTGTTGACATGGTGTGTATCAGTCATCTTCCTTTCAGTATGGCGCCAATACTACAGTACAGTGGTGACATAGTGTGTATATGACATCTTCTTTTAGGCATGGTGCTACAAAATAGGGTACAGTGGTGACACAGTGTGTATCTGACATATTCCTTTATGTATGGTACCACATAATGAGGTACAATTGTGACAAAGTGTGTATCTGACATTTTCCTTTAGGTATGATGCCACATACTACAGTACAGTGGCAACGCAGTGTGTATCTGCTATATTCCTTTAGGTATGGTGCACATAATAGGGTACAGTGGTGACATAGTGTGTTCTGAGATCTTCAAATAGGTATGGTGCAACATAATGGGCTACAGTGGTGACATAGTATCTGGCATCTTCAAATAGGAATAGTACCACATAACAGTTGAGTTGTGACAAAGTGTGTATCTGACATATTCCTTTAGGTTTGGTGCCACATAATGGGGTACAGTGGTTACAAAGTGTGTATCTGACATCTTCCTTTAGGTATGGTGCCACATGTATGATACAGTTATGACAAGTGTGTATCTGACATCTTTTAGGTATGGTGCCACATTATTGAGTATAGTGGTGACAAACTGTGTATCTGACATCGTCTTTTAGGCATTGTGCCACAAATAGGGTACAGTGGTGACACGGTGTGTATCTGACATCTTCCTTTAGGTATGGTACCACATAAATGGGTACAAGTGTGACAAAGTGTGTATCTGACATCTTCTATTAGATATGTTGCCACAAAATAGGGTACAGTTGTGACAAAGTGTGTATCTGACATCTTCCTTTAGGTATGATGCTACATAATAGGATACAGTGTTGACAAAGTGTGTATCTGACATCTTTTAAGTATGGTGCCACATAATGGGTACAGTTGTGACACAGTGTGTATCTGACATCTTCCTTTATGTATGGTACCACTTAATGGGTACAATTGTGACAAGTGTGTATCTGACATCTTTTAGGTATAGTGCCCCAAAATAGGGTACAGTTGTGACAAAGTGTGTATCTGATATCTTCCTTTAGGTATGGTGTCACATAATAGGATATATTGGTGACAAAGTGTGTATCTGACATCTTTTAGGTATGGTGCCACAAAATAGGGTACAGTTGTGACAAAGAGTGTATGTGACATCTTCCTTTAGTTTGGTGCCACATAATGGGGTACAGTTGTGACAAAGTTTGTATCTGACATCTTCCTTTAGGTATGGTGCCACAAAATAGGGTGCAGTTGTGACAAAGTGTGTATCTGATATCTTCCTTTAGGTATGGTGTCACATAATAGGATATATTGGTGACAAAGTGTGTATCTGACATCTTTTAGGTATGGGTGCCACAAATAGGGTACAGTTGTGACAAGAGTGTATGTGACATCTTCCTTTAGGTATGGTGCCACATAATGGGGTACAGTTGTGACAAAGTTTGTATCTGACATCTTCCTTTAGGTATGGTGCCACAAAATAGGGTGCAGTTGTGACAAAGTGTGTATCTGACATCTTCCTTTCGGTATGGTGCCACATAATAGGATATATTGGTGACAAAGTGTGTATCTGACATCTTTTAGGTATGGTGCCACATTATGGGGTACAGTTGTGACAAAGTGTGTATCTGACATCTTTTAGGCATGGTGCCACAAATAGGGTACAGTATACTACACTTCAGTAGGGACATAGTGTGTATCAGTCATCTTCCTTTCGGTATGGTGCCAAACACTACAGTACAGTGGAGACATATCGTGTATCTGACATCTTCCTTTAGGTATGGTACCACATAATATAGTACAGTTATGACAAAGTGTGTATCTGACATCTTCCTTTATGTTTGGTGCCACATAATGGGGTACAGTGTTGACAGTGTGTATCTGACATCTTCCTTTAGGTATGGTGCCACACACTACAGTACAATGGCAACATAGTGTGTATCTGCTATATTCCTTTAGATATGGTGCCATATACTACATTACAGTGGCAACATAGTGTGTATCTGTCATCTACCTTCAGATATGGTGTCAAATACTACACTACAGTAGGGACATAGTGTGTATCAGTCAACTTCCTTTGGTATGGTGCCAAACACTACAGTACAGTGGAGACATAGCGTGTATCTGACATCTTCCTTTAGGTATGGTACCACATAATGGAGTACAGTGGTGACATATTATGTATCTGACATCCTCCTTTAGGCATGGTACCACATAATATAGTACAGTTATGACAAAGTGTGAATCTGACATCTTCCTGTAGGTATGGTGCCACATTATTGAGTATAGTGGTGACAAAGTGTGTATCTGACATCTTCCTTTAGGTTTTGGTGCCACATAATGGGTACAGTTGTGACATATTGTGTGTCTGAAATCTTCCTTAAGGAATGGTGCCACATAATGGGCTACAGTTGTGACATAGTGCCTATCTGACATCTTCATTAGGTTGGTGCCACATTATTGAATATAGTGGTGACAAAGAGTGTATCTGCCATCTTCCTTTAGGTAAGGTGCCAAATAATAGGGCACAGTGGTGACATAGTGTGTATGTGAAATCTTCTTTTAGGTATGGTGCCACATAATGGAGTACAGTGGAGACAGTGTGTATCTGTCATCTACCTTTAGGTAAGGTGCCACATAATAGGGTACAGTTGTGACATGGTGTGTATCTGACATCTTCTTTTAGGCATGGTGCTACAAAATAGGGTACAGTGGTGACACAGTGTGTATCTGACATATTCCTTTATGTATGGTACCACATAATGAGGTACAATTGTGACAAAGTGTGTATCTGACATTTTCCTTTAGGTATGGTGCCACATACTACAGTACAGTGGCAACGCAGTGTGTATCTGCTATATTCCTTTAGGTATGGTGCCACATAATAGGGTACAGTGGTGACATAGTGTGTTTCTGAGATCTTCTTTTAGGCATGGTGCTACAAAATAGGGTACAGTGGTGACACAGTGTGTATCTGACATATTCCTTTATGTATGGTACCACATAATGAGGTACAATTGTGACAAGTGTGTATCTGACATTTTCCTTTAGGTATGGTGCCACATACTACAGTACAGTGGCAACGCAGTGTGTATCTGCTATATTCCTTTAGGTATGGTGCCACATAATAGGGTACAGTGGTGACATAGTGTGTTTCTGAGATCTTCAAATAGGTATGGTGCAACATAATGGGCTACAGTGGTGACATAGTAAGTATCTGCATCTTCAAATAGGTATAGTACCACATAACAGTTGAGTTGTGACAAAGTGTGTATCTGACATATTCCTTTAGGTTTGGTGCCACATTTTTAAGTATAGTGGTGACAAAGTGTGTATCTGACATCCTTCTTTAGGTATGGTGCCACATAATAGGGAACAGTGGTGGCATAGTGTGTATCTGAGATCTTGAAATTGGTATGTTGCTTCAAAATGGGCTACAGTGATGACACAGTGGTATCTGTCAATATTTCATAAATAACATCCGTTCTACTACATGTGTGGCGGATGGCGATATGCGAATTTGGCATTATAACGGGTGCAAAATATAGGAGGGAAATCCGTTCTAAGATGCAACATGGTGGTATACGAGGCTGGCGATATAACGGGGGTGGTATATCGAGGGAGCACTGTATAGTAGAGTTATGACAAAGTGTGTAGCTGACATCTTCCTTTATGTTTGGTGCCACATTATTGAGTACAGTTATGACAAAGTCTGTATCTAACATCTTCAAATAGGTATGGTGCCACATAATGGGGTACAGTGTTGACAAAGTGTGTATCTGACATCTTCCTGTAGGTATTGTGCCACATAATGAAGTACAGTGCTGACAAAGTCTGTATCTGACATCTTCCTTTAGGTATTGTGCCACAAAATGGGGTACAGTGTTGACAAAGTGTGTATCTGACATCTTCCTTTATGTTTGGTGCCACATTATTGAGTGCAGTTGTGACAAAGTCTGTATCTGACATCTTCCTTTAGGTATGGTGCCACATAATGGGGTACAGTGTTGACATAGTGCCTATCTGACATCTTCCTTTAGGTATGGTGCCACATAATGGGTACAGTGTTGACATAGTGAGTATCTCTATATTCCTTTAGGTATGGTGCTACATACTACATTACAGTGGCAACATAGTGTGTACCTGTCATCTACCTTCAGGTATGGTTCAAATACTACTCTACAGTAGGGACATAGTGTGTATCAGTCATCTTCCTTTCGGTATGGTGCCACACTACAGTACAGTGGAGACATAGCGTGTATCTGACATCTTCCTTTAGGTATAGTACCACATAATGGAGTACAGTGGTGACATATTATGTATCTTACATCCTCCTTTAGGTATGGTACCACATAATATAGTACAGTTATGACAAAGTGTGTATCTGACATCTTCCTTTATGTTTGGTGCCACATTATTGAGTACAGTTATGACAAAGTCTGTATCTGACATCTTCTTTAGTATGGTGCCACATAATGGGTACAGTGTTGACAAAGTGTGTATCTGACATCTTCCTTTAGGTATGGTGCCACACACTACAGTACAATGGCAACATAGTGTGTATCTGCTATATTCCTTTAGGTATGGTGCCATATACTACAGTACAGTGGAAACACAGTGTGTATCTGCTATATTCCTTTAGGTATGTGCCACATACTACATTACAGTGGCAACATAGGGTGTATCTGCCATCTACCTTCAGGTATGGTGTCAATACTACTCTGCAGTAGGGACATAGTGTGTATCAGTCATCTTCCTTTAGGTATGGTGCCACATTATTGAGTACAGTTGTGACAAAGTCTGTATCTGACATCTTCCTTTAGGTATGGTGCCACATAATGGGGGTACAGTGTTGACAAAAGTGTGTATCTGACATCTTCCTGTAGGTATTGTGCCACATAATGAAGTACAGTGCTGACAAAGTCTGTATCTGACATCTTCCTTTAGGTATTGTGCCACAAAATGGGGTACATTGTTGACAAAGTGTGTATCTGACATCTTCTTTAGGTATGGTGCCACATAATGGGGTACAGTTGTGACAAAGTTTGTATCTGACATCTTCCTTTAGTATGGTGCCACAAAATAGGGCAGTTGTGACAAAGTGTGTATCTGACATCTCCTTTCGGTTGGTGCCACATAATAGGATATATTGGTGACAAAGTGTGTATCTGACATCTTTAGTATGGTGCCACATAATGGGGTACAGTTGTGACAAGGTGTATCTGACATCTTTTAGGCATGGTGCCACAAAATAGGGTACAGTATACTACACTTCAGTAGGGACATAGTGTGTATCAGCTATATTCCTTTAGGTATGGTGCCAACACTACAGTACAGTGGAGACATATCGTGTATCTGACATCTTCCTTTAGGTATGGTACCACATAATGGAGTACAGTGGTGACATATTATGTATCTGACATCCTCCTTTAGGTATGGTACCACATAATATAGTACAGTTATGACAAAGTGTGTATCTGACATCTTCCTTTATGTTTGGTGCCACATAATGGGTACAGTGTTGACAAAGTGTGTATCTGACATTCCTTTAGGTATGGTGCCACACACTACAGTACATGGCAACATAGTGTGTATCTGCTATATTCCTTTAGATATGGTGCCATATACTACATTACAGTGGCAACATAGTGTGTATCTGTCATCTACCTTCAGATATGGTGTCAAATACTACACTACAGTAGGGACATAGTGTGTATCAGTCAACTTCCTTTTGGTATGGTGCCAAACACTACAGTACAGTGGAGACATAGTGTGTATCTGACATCTTCCTTTAGGTATGGTACCACATAATGGAGTACAGTGGTGACATATTATGTATCTGACATCCTCCTTTAGGCATGGTACCACATAATATAGTACAGTTATGACAAAGTGTGTATCTGACATCTTCCTGTAGGTATGGTGCCACATTATTGAGTATAGTGGTGACAAAGTGTGTATCTGACATCTTCCTTTAGGTTTGGTGCCACATAATAGGGTACAGTTGTGACATATTGTGTGTCTGAAATCTTCCTTAAGGTATGGTGCCACATAATGGGCTACAGTTGTGACATAGTGCCTATCTGACATCTTCATTAGGTTGGTGCCACATTATTGAATATAGTGGTGACAAAGAGTGTATCTGCCATCTTCCTTTAGGTAAGGTGCCAAATAATAGGGCACAGTGGTGACATAGTGTGTATGTGAAATCTTCTTTTAGGTATGGTGCCACATAATGGAGTACAGTGGTGACATATTATGTATCTGACATCCTCCTTTAGGCATGGTACCACATAATATAGTACAGTTATGACAAAGTGTGTATCTGACATCTTCCTGTAGGTATGGTGCCACATTATTGAGTATAGTGGTGACAAAGTGTGTATCTGACATCTTCCTTTAGGTTTGGTGCCACATAATAGGGTACAGTTGTGACATATTGTGTGTCTGAAATCTTCCTTAAGGTATGGTGCCACATAATGGGCTACAGTTGTGACATAGTGCCTATCTGACATCTTCATTAGGTTGGTGCCACATTATTGAATATAGTGGTGACAAAGAGTGTATCTGCCATCTTCCTTTAGGTAAGGTGCCAAATAATAGGGCACAGTGGTGACATAGTGTGTATGTGAAATCTTCTTTTAGGTATGGTGCCACATAATGGAGTACAGTGGAGACATATCGTGTATCTGACATCTTCCTTTAGGTATGGTACCACATAATGGAGTACAGTGGTGACATATTATGTATCTGACATCCTCCTTTAGGTATGGTACCACATAATATAGTACAGTTATGACAAAGTGTGTATCTGACATCTTCCTTTATGTTTGGTGCCACATAATGGGGTACAGTGTTGACAAAGTGTGTATCTGACATCTTCCTTTAGGTATGGTGCCACACACTACAGTACAATGGCAACATAGTGTGTATCTGCTATATTCCTTTAGATATGGTGCCATATACTACATTACAGTGGCAACATAGTGTGTATCTGTCATCTACCTTCAGATATGGTGTCAAATACTACACTACAGTAGGGACATAGTGTGTATCAGTCAACTTCCTTTTGGTATGGTGCCAAACACTACAGTACAGTGGAGACATAGTGTGTATCTGACATCTTCCTTTAGGTATGGTACCTCATAATGGAGTACAGTGGTGACATATTATGTATCTGACATCCTCCTTTAGGCATGGTACCACATAATATAGTATAGTTATGACAAAGTGTGTATCTGACATCTTCCTGTAGGTATGGTGCCACATTATTGAGTATAGTGGTGACAAAGTGTGTATCTGACATCTTCCTTTAGGTTTGGTGCCACATAATAGGGTACAGTTGTGACATATTGTGTGTCTGAAATCTTCCTTAAGGTATGGTGCCACATAATGGGCTACAGTTGTGACATAGTGCCTATCTGACATCTTCATTAGGTTGGTGCCACATTATTGAATATAGTGGTGACAAAGAGTGTATCTGCCATCTTCCTTTAGGTAAGGTGCCAAATAATAGGGCACAGTGGTGACATAGTGTGTATGTGAAATCTTCTTTTAGGTATGGTGCCACATAATGGAGTACAGTGGTGACATATTATGTATCTGACATCCTCCTTTAGGCATGGTACCACATAATATAGTACAGTTATGACAAAGTGTGTATCTGACATCTTCCTGTAGGTATGGTGCCACATTATTGAGTATAGTGGTGACAAAGTGTGTATCTGACATCTTCCTTTAGGTTTGGTGCCACATAATAGGGTACAGTTGTGACATATTGTGTGTCTGAAATCTTCCTTAAGGTATGGTGCCACATAATGGGCTACAGTTGTGACATAGTGCCTATCTGACATCTTCATTAGGTTGGTGCCACATTATTGAATATAGTGGTGACAAAGAGTGTATCTGCCATCTTCCTTTAGGTAAGGTGCCAAATAATAGGGCACAGTGGTGACATAGTGTGTATGTGAAATCTTCTTTTAGGTATGGTGCCACATAATGGAGTACAGTGGAGACATAGTGTGTATCTGTCATCTACCTTTAGGTAAGGTGCCACATAATAGGGTACAGTTGTGACATGGTGTGTATCAGTCATCTTCCTTTCAGTATGGCGCCAAATACTACAGTACAGTGGTGACATAGTGTGTATCTGACATCTTCTTTTAGGCATGGTGCTACAAAATAGGGTACAGTGGTGACACAGTGTGTATCTGACATATTCCTTTATGTATGGTACCACATAATGAGGTACAATTGTGACAAAGTGTGTATCTGACATTTTCCTTTAGGTATGGTGCCACATACTACAGTACAGTGGCAACGCAGTGTGTATCTGCTATATTCCTTTAGGTATGGTGCCACATAATAGGGTACAGTGGTGACATAGTGTGTTTCTGAGATCTTCAAATAGGTATGGTGCAACATAATGGGCTACAGTGGTGACATAGTAAGTATCTGGCATCTTCAAATAGGTATAGTACCACATAACAGTTGAGTTGTGACAAAGTGTGTATCTGACATATTCCTTTAGGTTTGGTGCCACATTTTTAAGTATAGTGGTGACAAAGTGTGTATCTGACATCCTTCTTTAGGTATGGTGCCACATAATAGGGAACAGTGGTGGCATAGTGTGTATCTGAGATCTTGAAATTGGTATGTTGCTTCAAAATTGGCTACAGTGATGACACAGTGTGTATCTGTCAATATTATTCATAAATAACGATCCGTTCTACTACATGTGTGGCGGATGGCGATATGCGAATTGAGCATTATAACGGGTGCAAAATATAGGAGGGAAATCCGTTCTAAGATGCAACATGGCAGTATACGAGGCTGGCGATATAACGGGGGTGGTATATCGAGGGAGCACTGTATAGTAGAGTTATGACAAAGTGTGTAGCTGACATCTTCCTTTATGTTTGGTGCCACATTATTGAGTACAGTTATGACAAAGTCTGTATCTAACATCTTCAAATAGGTATGGTGCCACATAATGGGGTACAGTGTTGACAAAGTGTGTATCTGACATCTTCCTGTAGGTATTGTGCCACATAATGAAGTACAGTGCTGACAAAGTCTGTATCTGACATCTTCCTTTAGGTATTGTGCCACAAAATGGGGTACAGTGTTGACAAAGTGTGTATCTGACATCTTCCTTTATGTTTGGTGCCACATTATTGAGTGCAGTTGTGACAAAGTCTGTATCTGACATCTTCCTTTAGGTATGGTGCCACATAATGGGGTACAGTGTTGACATAGTGCCTATCTGATATCTTCCTTTAGGTATGGTGCCACATAATGGGGTACAATGTTGACATAGTGAGTATCTGCTATATTCCTTTAGGTATGGTGCTACATACTACATTACAGTGGCAACATAGTGTGTACCTGTCATCTACCTTCAGGTATGGTGTCAAATACTACTCTACAGTAGGGACATAGTGTGTATCAGTCATCTTCCTTTCGGTATGGTGCCAAACACTACAGTACAGTGGAGACATAGCGTGTATCTGACATCTTCCTTTAGGTATAGTACCACATAATGGAGTACAGTGGTGACATATTATGTATCTTACATCCTCCTTTAGGTATGGTACCACATAATATAGTACAGTTATGACAAAGTGTGTATCTGACATCTTCCTTTATGTTTGGTGCCACATTATTGAGTACAGTTATGACAAAGTCTGTATCTGACATCTTCCTTTAGGTATGGTGCCACATAATGGGGTACAGTGTTGACAAAGTGTGTATCTGACATCTTCCTTTAGGTATGGTGCCACACACTACAGTACAATGGCAACATAGTGTGTATCTGCTATATTCCTTTAGGTATGGTGCCATATACTACAGTACAGTGGAAACGCAGTGTGTATCTGCTATATTCCTTTAGGTATGGTGCCACATACTACATTACAGTGGCAACATAGGGTGTATCTGCCATCTACCTTCAGGTATAGTGTCAAATACTACTCTACAGTAGGGACATAGTGTGTATCAGTCATCTTCCTTTAGGTATGGTGCCACATTATTGAGTACAGTTGTGACAAAGTCTGTATCTGACATCTTCCTTTAGGTATGGTGCCACATAATGGGGTACAGTGTTGACAAAGTGTGTATCTGACATCTTCCTGTAGGTATTGTGCCACATAATGAAGTACAGTGCTGAAAAAGTCTGTATCTGACATCTACCTTTAGGTATTGTGCCACAAAATGGGGTACATTGTTGACAAAGTGTGTATCTGACATTTTCCTTTAGGTATGGTGCCACATAATGGGGTACAGTTGTGACAAAGTTTGTATCTGACATCTTCCTTTAGGTATGGTGCCACAAAATAGGGTGCAGTTGTGACAAAGTGTGTATCTGACATCTTCCTTTAGGTATTGTGCCACAAAATGGGGTACATTGTTGACAAAGTGTGTATCGGACATCTTCCTTTAGGTATTGTGCCACAAAATGGGGTACATTGTTGACAAAGTGTGTATCTGACATCTTCCTTTAGGTATTGTGCCACATAATGAAGTACAGTGCTGACAAAGTGTGTATCTGACATCTTCCTTTCGGTATGGTGCCACATAATAGGATATATTGGTGACAAAGTGTGTATCTGACATCTTTTAGGTATGGTGCCACATAATGGGGTACAGTTGTGACAAAGTGTGTATCTGACATCTTTTAGACATGGTGCCACAAAATAGGGTACAGTATACTACACTTCAGTAGGGACATAGTGTGTATCAGTCATCTTCCTTTCGGTATGGTGCCAAACACTACAGTACAGTGGAGACATATCGTGTATCTGACATCTTCCTTTAGGTATGGTACCACATAATGGAGTACAGTGGTGACATATTATGTATCTGACATCCTCCTTTAGGTATGGTACCACATAATATAGTACAGTTATGACAAAGTGTGTATCTGACATCTTCCTTTATGTTTGGTGCCACATAATGGGGTACAGTGTTGACAAAGTGTGTATCTGACATCTTCCTTTAGGTATGGTGCCACACACTACAGTACAATGGCAACATAGTGTGTATCTGCTATATTCCTTTAGATATGGTGCCATATTACATTACAGTGGCAACATAGTGTGTATCTGTCATCTACCTTCAGATATGGTGTCAAATACTACACTACAGTAGGGACATAGTGTGTATCAGTCAACTTCCTTTTGGTATGGTGCCAAACACTACAGTACAGTGGAGACATAGTGTGTATCTGACATCTTCCTTTAGGTATGGTACCACATAATGGAGTACAGTGGTGACATATTATGTATCTGACATCCTCCTTTAGGCATGGTACCACATAATATAGTACAGTTATGACAAAGTGTGTATCTGACATCTTCCTGTAGGTATGGTGCCACAATATTGAGTATAGTGGTGACAAAGTGTGTATCTGACATCTTCCTTTAGGTTTGGTGCCACATAATAGGGTACAGTTGTGACATATTGTGTGTCTGAAATCTTCCTTAAGGTATGGTGCCACATAATGGGCTACAGTTGTGACATAGTGCCTATCTGACATCTTCATTAGGTTGGTGCCACATTATTGAATATAGTGGTGACAAAGAGTGTATCTGCCATCTTCCTTTAGGTAAGGTGCCAAATAATAGGGCACAGTGGTGACATAGTGTGTATGTGAAATCTTCTTTTAGGTATGGTGCCACATAATGGAGTACAGTGGAGACATAGTGTGTATCTGTCATCTACCTTTAGGTAAGGTGCCACATAATAGGGTACAGTTGTGACATGGTGTGTATCAGTCATCTTCCTTTCAGTATGGCGCCAAATACTACAGTACAGTGGTGACATAGTGTGTATCTGACATCTTCTTTTAGGCATGGTGCTACAAAATAGGATACAGTTGTGACACAGTGTGTATCTGACATATTCCTTTATGTATGGTACCACATAATGAGGTACAATTGTGACAAAGTGTGTATCTGACATTTTCCTTTAGGTATGGTGCCACATACTACAGTACAGTGGCAACGCAGTGTGTATCTGCTATATTCCTTTAGGTATGGTGCCACATAATAGGGTACAGTGGTGACATAGTGTGTTTCTGAGATCTTCAAATAGGTATGGTGCAACATAATGGGCTACAGTGGTGACATAGTAAGTATCGGCATCTTCAAAT
>CM037874.1:40853808-41011308 GCA_021292105.1 Anadara kagoshimensis
CAATTTGACATCACTGATAATCATTCATGTATACGTGTATATCATTTTCAAGTCTATGAATGATGTCACAGACTAGTGATGACATAATGCAGGTCACACCAGTGGGTCAGCAGTGAAATTGTGCACTGATAATGGAAAATAATCCTGAGATAATTTTATGTTATATTTATTATGAGTAAATTTAAAACATGATAGTCCCTCCAGTTTGTAATAGTAACATTTATGTTGTTTTTGGTGCAGTGTAATCTGTCAGATGATGAATCACATACAGTGATGTAATGTAGTAGTTACACAGCTGTTTTATACTTAGTTTGTGATTCCTCATCTGATATTCAAATGAAATGATAAAATATTAATATGCAATTTCATTTACATACATTCACAAAATCTTATTTATTTCATTAATTATTCCTAATGCACCAATATGCTATGATAATTTTTGGATATATAAGTCTATTGTTTTTTTTTTTTGGTTAGTTATATTGTTGTTATATACACTGTTGATATCTGTATACATTTAGTTAATAAAGGTTAATCTGTATATGATAAGGTTGTATTAATCATTTGCACAGCATTTCTTCCTTTACAATTCCTCCTGTTAAACCAACTTTGTCCAAAAATGTATTCTCTTAAACAGTGACAACCTGGGCGTCACAAAGTTAAACAGTGTGTTCCTTATGAGCAGTGTACCTGAGGGTCACAAAATAATGAGTAACCAGGGTGTCACACAATTATCACTAGGAGCAACCTGGGCATCACACTGTTGAAAAATTGCCACAAGATCAACCAGTGCGTAACACAGATAAACAGTATTCCTAAAGAGCAATGTAGGCGCCACACAGGTAAAAATGACCTATGCCAAATCTTGGGGTCACACAGTTATATATGACTCCTAGGAGCAACCTCAGGGTAAAAAAGTTTAACAATTGCCACGGGTTCAAATTGGGCCTTACACAGATAAACAGTGTTACTAACGAACAATGTAGGTTTTGCAGTTAAACAATGACCCATAGGAGATACCTGTGCTTCCTGCAGTTAAACAGTCTTGTAGGGGAAATCCAGGCGTCAAAAGCTAACTATGTCCTAAAGGAGCAACCTGGGCGTCACATAGTTACACAATTAACCCAGGGCGTCACACAGTTGAACGATGTGCCATAGAATCAAACTGGGCCTCACCTAGTCAAAAATTACAGGCTGCTTACAAATAAATTGACCCATAGATATAGCAAACCCAGGCTTATCACGGCCAGCACAAAGTTTTATGGCCATCACCACAAAGTATGATGTCTCTATATCTAAAATTACCCTTGATATATTTGATTCTCAATTTCGATTTCACATGTAGCGGTGTAGCTAGCTTAACAACAGGTGATTAACCTCCCAGAGCACCCAGCCTCACTTCCTTGATGAAAGTTAACGTGTTCAACATAATTTTTCAGCGTCTTAAGTTTTTGCTTGGCTTTATGGTTGTAATTTGGAGATGGATTAGTATGTTTGTTTTTTTATTAATTTAACTTCATTGTTGACATCTGTATCATTTTTCATTAAAAGGGCTACAAATTAAACAATAATTCAAAACTTGTGTTTTATTATTATTTTTCTAAATTAAATAAAATAAAACTATACAAGTATGTAGTGTAAAACATAAATACTGAGATTCTACTGTATTTTTCATTGCTGTGGTTAATGTAATATATTTAATCCCGGACCTTTCGTCAATTTTAGACATTCCAATTACTTCACACATTTGATTTTTAATGAACTATTTTACAAAGAACATTGCAGGTGTTTTCACTTTTACTGTCTATGATATTTGTTGTAGGATTTATGTTAATCTCATGCTTTGCGATTATACGTTTCCTTAGGCTTTATTACACATCATGACTTGTGTTTCTTATTCATATATTTTTGTTTTTACACGTGTATCATAATAGCGTTAATCTTTTGATAATCAACGAATTAAATAGTTTCAATTATTTTTTTTCGGGTGGAATGTAAATGTCAAAAAACCGGAAATAGGGACTCGCCTTTTGGATCCGTCTGAACTTTCCATAAAATAATGTATTCAAAAGTAGCACCAGAGTGAGAGACAGGATCAACTCTAAAATCGTTTTTGTAACATTTTGTGTCTAAAGCATAGAGTACCATGGGTATATTTATTTAAATTCATTATGAAACTTGCCCCTTTGTTTTAAGCGGATACAAACAACATCTTATATACACTTATTGTGATCTCCTTTAACGGGAATATCGGAATGGTAATAAATGTGTGTACAAAATTAATGTAAAAATGTGTGAAATATAGTTCCAAAGAAACGACATAAGTGGGTTTTTTTGTGTTTTTCATTTCTTTGTAATTAAGTAAGCTGATCCCAGTTTAACAATAATTCTTTAACTAAGATTTTCCTTGGTTTTCATATACCATATTTTGAATGTATAGTAGTAGTATTATAAATTCAAAATATGGTTTACGACCTTTTTGTCAAAATTGTTCATTTGTAGTCCCAAAAGAGATTGCTGGAACTTTGCCAAATTTAGGTTATACATGTATGTACATGCTTTAAAATGTCCGATTATATGTACATGACATTATCACAAACTCGTATGCGGATTGCTTTTCATTGTGGCTTGGAATTCAAATGTGCAGCCTAGAAACCCAACCGAATTGCCTTCCATTGTGGCTTGGAATTCAAATGTGCAGCCTAGAAACCCAACCGAATTGTCTTCCATTGTAGCTTGGAATTCAAATGTGCAGCCTAGAAACCCAACCGAATTGCCTTCCATTGTGGCTTGGAATTCAAATGTGCAGCCTAGAAACCCAACCGAATTGCCTTCCATTGTGGCTTGGAATTCAAATGTGCAGCCTAGAAACCCAACCGAATTGTCTTCCATTGTAGCTTGGAATTCAAATGTGCAGCCTAGAAACCCAACCGAATTGCCTTCCATTGTGGCTTGGAATTCAAATGTGCAGCCTAGAAACCCAACCGAATTGCCTTCCATTGTGGCTTGGAATTCAAATGTTGTGTAGCCTGGAAGCCCTACCGGATTGCAGTCCATTGTAGCTTGGAATTGAAATGTCGTGCAACTTGAAACCCCTACCGGATTGCAGTTGCGGCTTGAAATTTAAATATTGTGTAGCCTGGGAACCCTTTCGGATTGCAGTTCATTGTGGCTTGGAATTCAAATGTTGTCTAGCCTGGAAACCCTTCTAGAGGTTTGAACCTTCATAAATAAACCCTTCCGGAACACCTGTCTCATTTCTCTGGTAGAAGTTCACGTGTTAAACTGAAATTGTCAGTTTACAATGGTTTTACTTTGGTTTTAGGATTGTTGTTTTGAACATGGACCCGTATGATCGTTTAATATCAAGCGAAACAAGCTAAACATCATTGGGAACAAACCAGTTATTGATGCAGGAATATATTGCATTTAAAATCATCCATATGAACATCTGACCTAACTCTTTATGGCAGACTGATGACGTAAGGCCACCGAATAAAAACCAATATAACATTCATGATTGTGGATTGAAATGTTTCCCAACGGATTCATTCTTTAGATACTTTGTGCGTCTTATACGGCCAGTAAAAGTATGTTTCTAGCTATGTACACATCTGGATATGGTAACGTATCCATGGAGATGTTTCCAGTGGGAAAGGTCCTCTTGAGAGGTTATGGGTTCAATCTTTGGTCAGATCAGAGAGGGATATGTCTCTGATAAGATCTTACGATTTTTTCTACTGTTACAAAATCAACACTCAGGTTTCTTTCATGCGTAAACTCCATCGTGGTTTTCACGCTCCGTTATTTTTGGCGCATGACATTTTGGGATAAAAGTCGGTGAATTAAAACTTAAATTTTCTGTGTTATCACGACATATTTGGGTAGGTTAGTTAATCAGATTTTACCTGTTTAATTTGATACCTTTATTTACCTGTTCATGCTTATTTATCAGTACACGCACATGTTAATTTAAACATAGATTTATTAAGTTTACACATGTGTGGTTTTTACAAAAAATAACATTGATAATGACCAGGGAGATATGTAAAATAAAAACTGGATAACGTGAGAAAGCGAAAACTTATTATCACGTTTAAAATCACGCCTGTCACTAGGGTATACAACTTTCGTTTCTTACAAAAATATGAATATTTTTACAACTTGTAAACAAATATTGACACGGTGAGGGAATGGAAGAATGACTTTCCAATTAGGTTTTAAATACACAGGCTATCGACCGTGTATACCTGTATAGGTAAATGACGTCATCTTTGACACAAATTACAAGATTGTATGCTCCCAGATGTAATAAAACTTTAGTAATTACAATGAAGTTACTGTAGTAGTCGCATGGAAGGAATTCATGTAAGGTATGTGTAACATTCTCTCTCTCTCTCTCTCTCTCTCTCTCTCTCTCTCTCTCTCTCGCATTCCCATGCAGTACTTAACTCATGCCGTTTATTTCTGGATTATCTGGATATTTCCATTTTAATTTCTTTGGAAGTCATCGTGTTTCTCATAATCAATATAGAAAATTTGCATCTTTTTACATATAAGCGTCCACTATTTTCAATATCTGCCACTTTGGGTACCTCAAATGAGGAATACTTTTAAAACGTATACAAAATGATTTTTGAAACGGTTATACATGTTCAGGTATTTTATGAATGTTCTTTCTGATAATTTCCCCAGAAGTATGAAGGAGGCGAACCCCCAGAAGCTCTCTCTCTCTCTCTCTCTCTCAAATGAATTTTTGTCTTTTTCATAATCTTATTATTTTTGCTTAGCTTATTTGGTTAGAATAATCTTGTATTTTTGTGTGGGTTACGGTAAATAAAACAATCAATAAAACATTTTAATATTAATTTTAATAATTGAAGCTGAAAAAAACTATAGCTGCAACAATTTTCTCACGTGATTAAAAATAATAATAGTCGCTGAATTGATTTACGATCATGCCATGGTTTCGTTTCTCGGTTGCCGAGTGGTTTAATACGGATGCTTATGGATCACAACGCCTATAACTAGTTTCCTTCTTCCAATCCACTTGTAGGATGATACCTGTATGTGGGAAGTCATGGGATCAAACCCTGACCGGTGTCTGACGAAGACTTGAAAATATGTAGTGACTGTTTTTTTTTTTAGCCAAGCGCTCAGCATTTAAAAATAAAAAACCACGAGGTCCTTAGGATGATATCTTAAAAATGCCCCGTGATGTCACGTTAAAGAATCCTCCCTGCATATTGCCTTGAGCGCACTGCGAAGGTAAAAAGTTTTGCCACTTCACCTACAGCTGTTGACATCTCAATGTATAATTATAATTCACTGTATGCACCTGTTTATGATTGTAATTACTACATATAAGCCGAAAGGAGAATAAAAATCAATATACAAATGTATATAGACTCTTGACTGGGAGGTAAAGTTCCATTCAATCAATAAATCTGATGATAACCAGTGATTTTTGTTCGGTCTGAAGTGGTTTTTGTTCAGTCTGGATGATAACCAGTTGTTTTTGTCCGGTCTGGATGATAACCAGTTGTTTTTGTTCAGTCTGGATGATAACTAGTTGTTTTTGTCCGGTCTGGATGATAACCACTTGTTTTTGTCCGGTCTGGATGATAACCAGTTGTTTTTGTCCGGTCTGGATAATAACCAGTGGTTTTAGTTCGGTCTGGATAATAACCAGTGGTTTTTATTCCGTCTGGATAATAACCAGTGGTTTTTGATCAGTCTGAATGATAACCAGTGGTTTTTGTTTCGTCTGGATGATAACCAGTGGTTTTTGTTCCGTCTGGATGATAACCAGTTGTTTTTGTTCGGTCTGAATGATAACCAGTGGTTTTTGTTTCGTCTGGATGATAACCAGTGGTTTTTGTTTCGTCTGGATGATAACCAGTGGTTTTTGTTCAGTCTGGATGATAACCAGTGGTTTTTGTTCGGTCTGGATGATAACCAGTTGTTTTTGTTTCGTCTGGATGATAACCAGTGGTTTTTGTTCAGTCTGAATGATAACCAGTGGTTTTTGTTCAGTCTGGATGATAACCAGTGGTTTTTGTTTCGTCTGGATGATAACCAGTGGTTTTTGTTCAGTCTGGATAATAACCAGTGGTTTTTGTTCGGTCTGAATGATAACAAGTGGTTTTTGTTCAGTCTGGATGATAACCAGTTGTTTTTGTTTCGTCTGGATGATAACCAGTGGTTTTTGTCCCGTCTAGATGATAACCAGTGGTTATGTCATTTTAAAAGAAAAATAAATTAATAAAAAGAACAAGTAAATTCAGAGAATTAGTATCCCCGACAGCAGGTTTCTTCAATGTTGATGCTTTGCATCCAGTTTTATAAAAAATGCTTCATAGTTTGGAGAAGAATATCGTACGGAATGAACGAACGGTCGGACGGAAACCCAAATTTAATACCCCCTCCCCTATTCCTTCGTAAGGAGGGATAAAAATGTTTAACTGCTAAAGAAACTAATCATTTTTTTCTTGGGACTTTTCTTATACCCCCTTCCTAACAAGGCCATAGGTTAATGGTAGATTTTTGTGACTAATAAGCATGGCGGACCCCAGATGTACTGTCAGATGTACTATGTTGGTGTCATTTGGCGCTTATCTCAGTAACTTGATAGGTTTAATGTTTTTTATTATGAAATGTTACAAGGTAAATGACATTTTATTCAATAAATAAACAAATGAACAGCTGTACTCTATTTGAAATAGATATGTTTTTGTACTAGATTTATTTATTTAATCATTTTTTGGATTTGTCTGTTTAAACTATATTCATAATTATTTAAGCTGTTCGGAGTAGTAGTCAACAAATTTAAATTTGCAACGAATCGCTCACGTTTCAAATTATAGTCACTGGCAGGATAACGCCACTGTCGCTTCCAAAACGTTGTCGTGAAGAACTGAAAACCACTACTGAACTGAAAATCTTGATGCCAAAGCTGAAATTTCAATAGCACTGTTGACAATATGCTTCAAAGATATTTAATCTGGAAATCTATAGCCCTCTGTAAAATCTAATAAATATGATAATAATCCATAAACCGAAGTGTTTTGATGTTCGGAATATATCCTAGCAAAATATGTATACAGACTGGGTAGAAATATAATATGCTTCACTAAGAATTATTATTCAAGATTACACAAATTTTGCAATAACACTCACGGTTAATTTCTGTATCTACTTTATAATTTTCACATTTTTGGTCCAAGCACTACTGATGAGGTATTGTATTCCGAGATGGCCGTCTAGTGCTGTAAAATTAAAACGGGTACAATGTGTAATTCAAACCACAGAGTCGGTATCTCTGCTGGTGGATATGGCCCCATGGATAGCACCAATTTGCTGCTAGTTAGAATTTGAAATTCCTCCAAAACTAAGGTTTACTCCCACATGCAAAGTATTTCCTAAGCTAAATTTGGTAAAATATATTTTGGTACTTTGGGTATCTTTTCAAAATTTGATTTCATAATTTTGGTCCAAGAACTACTGATGGTGAATTGTATCCCGAAAAGGTCACGGTCTAATGCTGTAAATTTAAAACTGGTATAATATGTAAATTATGTGCCCTCACACATGGAAATAGTTACAAAATTGTGAAGTCAATTTGGTTTAGACTGTTCCACAATTTACCACGATATAGCATTAATGACAACATGGCTGGTTTATAAGTGTTAAAGAGTTAACACTATTGGTACCAATGCAATGTTTTCTGTACTCGTTACATTACTTGATTAACTTTTAATTGTACAACTGTACATGTTTTGTAGAATACCAAAATGAGTGTGGTTTATGAAAAAATAGGTGTTGTGTTGTATTATTGCCTAAATACTAATTGGACTTAAGAGCACTGATAGACCCCAAATGAATGTAGATTGCAGTTGATTACTTATTGACCATATCTAGCATAATCATATTGCAGGCTGATATAAAGTTATAGTCTCAACTACAAATATAACTTTTACATTTTCAAACTGAAACATTAAAATGTAATCGTACCATAAGTATCATTAGAGATTTAAAATGAGTTTTAATATATACACAATGACAATAACTGCCGTGTATTGTTTTTAATGCATTATTTCATACATATTCAAAAGTAACACATGGCCGTGTTAGTTTACATATTATACCAGTTTTAATTTTACAGCGCTAGGCGACTGTTTTATATTAGCCGTTCGTCCTTCTCGTTTGGGTAGTGTTGTTTCCATAACTTGGTTTTTGTGTGTTTATCACGTGTTCTGATTTCGAACTTGTCACTTTCCATTATTTGGTGTACGAATTGGTACATTTGTACTTTATATCAATTTCGATATATGCTCTCAATGCTTTACAAAAATTGTGTCATGTGCTAATTTTTGAATTGTTATTAGATAAAGTATTTTAAAAATTAGAACATAAAAACTCAAACATTATTGGAAAATAAAAACATAACAATTGTTTTAACAATTAAAAGATCAGCGAAAGTCCACAATGATTACCTTTAAAATTAATTAGGTGATGGCATGCAAAAAATGTTCAATACACTTTTATCTCAAAGTCGCTGATTGTGAATTGACTGTAAGCACTTGATTTTGTCCTGTCCGTATCTTCAGTCGGAACATACTTATGACGATGAGGCAACAAAATGACATCATTAAACTTTTGAACCAGGCTATAATGTATTATCAACGTACAGTATACTACAGTACAGGCATGTCGAAAGTTTAACACTAAGCTAACGAATTAGTGCAGAGTCGGCAGTTAAGAACGGCCAATCGTTAGCCACATCTCGAAAGCCGCTTATCTATCGGGAGCTTTTATTTTCGGTGGCTACTTGGCAATTCCTCGGCCACTACTTGGCCATTTCTCTGCCACTATTTGACCATTTCTCTGCCACTACTTGACCATTTCTTTGCCACTACTTGGCCATTTCTCTGCCACTATTTGACCATTTCTCTGCCACTACTTGACCATTTCTCTGCCACTATTGACCATTTCTCTGCCACTACTTGACCATTTCTTTGCCACTACTTGACCATTTCTTTGCCACTACTTGACCATTTCTCTGCCACTACTTGACCATTTCTTTGCCACTACTTGACCATTTCTTTGCCACTACTTGACCATTTCTTTGCCACTACTTGACCATTTCTTTGCCACTACTTGACCATTTCTCTGCCACTACTTGACCATTTCTCTGCCACTACTTGACCATTTCTCTGCCACTACTTGACCATTTCTTTGCCACTACTTGACCATTTCTCTGCCACTACTTGACCATTTCTTTGCCACTACTTGACCATTTCTTTGCCACTACTTGACCATTTCTTTGCCACTACTTGACCATTTTTCTGCCACTACTTGACCATTTCTTTGCCACTACTTGACCATTTCTCTGCCACTATTTGACCATTTCTCTGCCACTACTTGACCATTTCTTTGCCACTACTTGACCATTTCTTTGCCACTACTTGACCATTTTTCTGCCACTACTTGACCATTTCTTTGCCACTACTTGACCATTTCTTTGCCACTACTTGACCATTTCTTTGCCACTACTTGACCATTTCTCTGCCACTACTTGACCATTTTTCTGCCACTACTTGACCATTTCTTTGCCACTACTTGACCATTTTTCTGCCACTACTTGACCATTTCTTTGCCACTACTTGACCATTTCTTTGCCACTACTTGACCATTTCTTTGCCACTACTTGACCATTTCTTTGCCACTACTTGACCATTTTTCTGCCACTACTTGACCATTTCTTTGCCACTACTTGACCATTTCTCTGCCACTATTTGACCATTTCTCTGCCACTACTTGACCATTTCTTTGCCACTACTTGACCATTTCTTTGCCACTACTTGACCATTTCTCTGCCACTACTTGACCATTTCTCTGCCACTACTTGACCATTTTTCTGCCACTACTTGACCATTTCTCTGCCACTACCTGGCCATTTCTCTGCCACTCTCGACAGTCGAGGTTCGTTAGCTGAATGTGTAATTTTTCGACAGGTCTGTTCTATATGTTATTGAAGTAGTTATTGTCGGTTAGCCTTTATTTGTATCGTATAATTGCAATGTTTATACCTTTATCAATGGACGTGGAATATTGAGTTAGTATTTTTATTTAATTGCAGGAAGTGATCGGAATTGATGTTGAACAGTGGAATATGTACAATTAACTTGAATGTATGTTACATGTTTGACAACCAATCATACTCTGCTGAGATGTCCTAGACAGTACAATTTGGTGATGTAATCAACCAAACATTTGAGAACGAGTATAAAAGACCGCGTGTACAATCTGTTAGGGTGATCGAACAAAGCGTTCAGACCAACGTTACCTATAGCACGAACACGTCTTTAATTATAACTTGTACAATGGTATATACATGGTGCGTTCGATTTTGTCACGGGAGTTTAAATCGGGGATATATTTAGTTTAATAATCATGAAAATTGGATTTATTTTCTGAAACTGTAATGATTACTTGATGGAATACGTCATCGATATTAAAAAATCCAACATTCTGTCAGTAACAGCCAATACGGAATGACAACTGGAACCTTAAAATCCATTATATATCATTAAAGAGGAGGTAATACGTTCTGAACATCAATATGTGCAGTGATTACATAAACTGTTACACGTAAATTACGAACAGAGTTACACAACAATGATGAATTCTGGAAGAAAGGAATTTATATCGTGTTTTCATATTGCCAGATAAATGGACACAGAAAGGCACATATTGGAAGTTAGCATCTTGTTAGCTTGAAAACCTGTTTAAATTACATGTATTATTTTAAGCGTTCCACAATGTTTCAGATGGCCATATTTAACATATCAACGTCTTTCATCCTGACTGTGTTTGGGACTATGATTGTTACAGTATTACTTTATTTAAAACTGTTTTTTACTTCATGTGGTAATCTACCGAAGTTATACTATAAAGAATCGGCATTTAATTCACATATTTTACACAAATGTCTTTCACTACAGAAACCATTCAGACTAAAATGGCTGACATCAAACTCTCATGTTCAGACTTTATTGTGGATTTTTCTTCCGCGATCACCAGTACGGTTTGAACGTGAATATTTACAAATGTCAGATAAAGGAGTTATAGCCCTTGACTGGGCAATACAGCCCCTTAGTACCTTAAAGAGAAGCAGTCCCCTTTTACTAGTATTCCCGGGTATCACAAGTGATGCTCAAAATGTCGGCCATGTGTGTGTTTTGGCAATCAAAAAAGGATTTAGAACAGTAGTGTTTAATTACAGAGGTCACGGAAATAGTTACTTAACCACATCAAAGTTACAGAGTTATGGTGACCCTCAGGACGTTAGACAAGTGATTCAATACATCCGTCAAAAACATCCAAAGTCACAGATTTTTGCATTATCAGTGAGTTCTGGATCGATACCGCTGTTTTCATACCTTGGAGAGTACGGTTCATCAGCTTATTTGAAGGCATCAGTATTTATTTCGCCCATATATGAAACAACAGAGCTTACTTTAAGTAGCCTTCCATGGTTTTACGAATTTTTGTTGCTCATCGGTTTAAAAAGAATATTGCTCAAACATTCCCAGTCTTTATGTAAACATATGGATATCACGGATACAATACAATCCTGGAACATATTGTCATTTATAGAGAAAGTGTACACAAAGTTTTCCGGAAGTGGTTCACTTAGCCAGTATTTAGAGAGGTTTGATCCAATGCGTGACGTAGACGACATATCAGTTCCGGTCATGTGTATAAACAGTAAAGACGATCCAATATGGCAGCAAGAGAACATACCGTATGATATTTTTCAGTATTATCCGAACATGATGTTAGTGTCTACTGACAAGGGTGGCCATTGTGGATTTCTAGAAGGCAATGGTCAGTGTACTTCTTGGGCAGAAGATGTGTCTATAGACTACTTGTTAGCAGTATTGGAATTTAATTCTATTTTACAAAAATAATGAATGAATTAAGTACAGGCCTGTCGGAGCTAATGAGCAGTCAATTCGGCACCAATTCATTAGCTTAGTATTAAACTTTCGACAAGTATTGAATTTAAATAATTTTATTTGTTAAAGAGTTATAATCTGGTAAACAAGACGGTTGTCAAAAACATTATTTTTAAAATATTTAAGTAGAGAAATTTTAATATTTCAAAATTATTTGCGTTTGGTAAAATAAATTTAAACAACAAGTTTTTACCTACTCAGCTATTTTAATCAGTGTGACTTTAATAATTACTTAGCTAATGAATATTTAAAAAAGTTCAATAAAAACCGAATATTTATTTTAAATTCATGTTTAAAACAAATTTATAAACATTTTTCACTTTGTTGTTCTTATCAAAGGTGACTTGCACCAGATTTATTACACATTAGTAGTAAGTAGTAACCTTACATAGATCAAAGTTCTTATCAGTAGACGAGAACAAAAAGCTAAAGAAATTAACAAATTCATTTTCCGAACTAGAACAAAATACTAAAGAACTGAACATTTCATTGCCCTACTATCCAAAAAGTACGCAATATATTGCTGTCGTGTGCTGCTATTTTTTATGGCATAGCGCAGCGTGTGTATGTGCGTGCGTGAATGCGTGCGTGCGTGCGTCGTTAACACACATTTTCGACTTCTCCTCTGAAACTACTGGACAGATTTCAATGAAACTTGGTAAGAAGTAAATATGGGCCGGTGCAATTCAGATTTGTTCGTGACGTTGCCATGGCTACCATAACTAGGTCAAGGTGACCTAGGGGTGCAAAAATCTTAAAAAATCTTCTTCTCCGAAAGTATTGATTGGAGAAAAAATCTGATGTGATATTTCGCTTTTCTAGGGTCTTAAGCCTACAGTTTGTTAATTTTTTGAAATTCGGACAAAAAATAGATTACGTGTTTTTGCGTTATATTTTGAAAAAAATCGTAAAATAGCTTCAAATTGTTAAAACTTGACTATTTGACCAGATAATGACATGGGGTTTTCAGTTTTGTCATATTTTTGTAATTACCTTCAAAATGGTGTCAAGGTCAATTATGTAGGTCATGACCTAATTTTTTACCTTTCTAATATTATTTATTATCTGGAAAACTATTAACTTTTTATATAGGCATGTAAATTAAAATATTGTTGGTATTGAGGTAACGATCATTTTGATATATAGATAAAGGTCATTGGTTCAAAGGTCAAGGTCACAGTAGCAAAACAATACCAAAATGTTTCTTTATCTTGAAAACTATAAACTTTTTATATAAGCATGTATATTAGAATGTTGTAGGAATTGATACAACGATCATTTTTATGTATAGAAAAAGGTCATGGGTCCAAAGGTCAAGGTCACAGTAGCAAAACAATACCAAAATGGTTAATTATCTCGAAAACTATAAACTTTTTGTATAGGCATGTATATTGGAATGTTGTTGGTTTTGATGTAACAATCATTTTGATATATAGATTAAGGTCATTGGTTCAAAGGTCAAGGTCACAGATGCGAAAGAATACTGAAATGGTTCAATATCTTGAAAACTATAAACTTTTTGTATAAGCATGTATATTAGAATGTTGTAGGTATTGATACAACGATCATTTTGATGTATAGAAAAAGGTCATTGGTCCAAAGGTCAAGGTCACAGTAGCAAAACAATACCAAAATAGTTAATTATCTCGAAAACTATAAACTTTATGTATAGGCATGTATATTGGAATGTTGTTGGTTTTGATGTAACGATCGTTTTGATATATAGATTATGGCCATTGGTTTAAAGGTCAAGGTCACAGATGCGAAAGAATACTGAAATGGTTCATTATCTTGAAAACTATGAACTTTTTGTATAAGCATGTATATTAGAATGTTGTAGGTATTGATACAACGATCATTTTGATGTATAGAAAAAGGTCATTGGTCCAAAGGTCAAGGTCACAGTAGCAAATCAATACCAAAATAGTTAATTATATTGAAAACTATAAACTTTTTGTATAGGCATGTACATTGGAATATTGTTGATATTGATGTAATGATCATTTTAATATATAGATTAAGGTCATTGGTTCAAAGGTCAAGGTCACAGATGCGAAAGAAAACTAAAATGGTTCATTATCTTGAAAACTATAAACTTTTTGTATAAGGATGTACATTGGAATATTGTAGGTATTGATACAACAATCATTTTGATGTACAGAGAAAGGTCATGGATCCAAAGGTCATGGTCACGGTTGCAAAACAATACCAAAAAGGTTCATTATCTCGAAAACTATAAACTTTTTGTATAGGCATGTATATTAGAATATTGTTGGTATTGATGCAATGATCATTTTAATATATAGATTATGGTCATTGGTTTGAAGGCCAAGGTCACAGATGCGAGTAGCAAGTTTCATAAATATCTAAATATCCACATCAGAGTTATTGCTCCTTAAATGTAGTAATTATTGTGTTTTTGTGCTGTTAACGGCCCAGGTGAGCGGTACAGGCCCTATTGGGCCTCTTGTTTGGGTTTATTTTTAAAAATTATTTCAAATCAGCACACGGCAATACAGTAAGTAAAGGCTGAAAACAGGAGAATATATGCTGCATATAAGTATCTTGATCTTACTGTTTTACCTAATAAGCTTAGCTTGCTACTTGCCTTTAATTTAGAAACGTATTTTTATGTTGTCACCTTTATTTTATTCATCAAAGTTATCAATCAAAACATAACTGTCCAGGTTGAAGTCACAACACAGCAGTAAAAACTTTGAAATCTGGCAAATTAAGTTAAACACGTGGACATCCATTACAGAAGTGAGGACAAATGGTCTCCGGAAGGATAAGCACCTCCTGTCTAGCTAGCTACATCCGACACTTGTAAATCAAAACCGAGAATGATAATGAGCGTCAAATATATCCGAGATAATTTTGGATACAAATACATCATGCTTTCAACAATATTTTTACAACGGTCATAAAAACATTTTGAGAGTTTGATAAGCCTAAGCTTGCAGTGTCACTGGGTCAACAATTTATGTGTAAGCCGTTTGCTTCGTTGTATAAAGTTCCCCTAAACTACTCCAAGGTTCTGTACCTGATCATGAACTTAAATGGTGTATGGTTTCACCATGTTTGGACATATAACACAGACGACAACTATTGTATGCACTAAACATAAGATAAAATTAACAGATGATTAATATAACAGATTGTCTGTATATCAAAATGATACCGGGAGAGATGCACATTCGGCATACAATCGAATTTAACTCTCAATAGTGCTTTACGTTGCAAGTTTCAAATGAAAATGAAAGTTAGAAGCAATACCAACAAGACAAAGATGCACCAACGGTTTTCCCTTATTAATCACGAATATGTCATGTACAGTAAGACACCAACTGACTGCCATCGTTTGTTTCGTCAACTTGGCGCTATAAAAGGTTTCAGCAATGGACCGAGTGAATATTGTTAAGAAAAACATGGAAGAACTGCTTGACCTCAAAATAGTATAGTGGTGCGAAAAGTTTTCAAGTGGCTTCATATCTAAGTTATACTGTGTGATCAATCATGTTTATAAACATGTATAGGTTTTAGGATTGCCATGTATAAAACAAACATATTTGTTTATACTTGTATGGGTTTCGGGATTGCAGTTTTAAAACTCATTTTGTAATATCGACAGGTGATTTAACCAGACTATATGTTTATTATCACGTTTTATTGCACTGCAGTTTAAAAAGAACAACCACCACGTGTACTTTTATGATGTACAAATCAATAAAAGTTTTTATTAGTAAATCGAGATAAAATTACGCACTAATAGGCCAAGTAGTATGTGTACACAACTTCTAGAAATGTCCATATAGATCTATGTGTTTTAATGTGAAGTAACACGTTTTCAGTTTAGTCCCCAATATACAAAATACTATAACTATATATGAATTTATTTCCAATATGTAACCAATTTGTAACGATTACAGTATGCACTACCAAGGGAGACGTGCATGCTTGTGACTTTCTGAAGCTATATTTTATTATTAACGATTTAGTTACTGCTTTCAAGAAAAACTTGTTGGCAATCGATAGTAGTAGCAACCAACAAATCAACAACCAAAACAACCAAAGCAAGCATTGAGTAACAGCAGGCATGTGGAAACGTCACAGTTACACAGTTGTATAAAGTTCCCGTAACCTTACTACTTCAAGGTTCTGTACCTGATCATGAACTTAAATGTTCTATGGTTTCACCATGTTTTTGACATATAACACACTTTGCAACTATTGTATGCAATTAACACATAACTTATATAACAGATTGTGTGTGTCCAACCTGCTTTAAAGGCCACCTCTATATAAAGGCCAGTAGAATTGTTTCCCAATTGTTTTTATTCATATTATTTGAACCTGTATATAAAGGTCACCTGCCCATAAAGGCCACTTCTACTCCGGCCTTTATTGACAGGTTTGACTGTATATCGAATGTGTCGTGTACAGTAAGACACTAACTGACCGCCATCGTTTGTTTCGTCAATTTGGCGATATAAAGGGATTTAGCAACGGACCGAGTGAATGTGGTAAAGAAAACATGGTAGAAATAGACTGCTTGCCCTCAAAATAGTATAGTGGTGCGAAAAGTTTTCAAAATAGTAAATCGAGATAAAATTACGTGCTAATAGGCCAAGTAGTATGTGTACACAACTTCTAGAAATGTCCATATAGATCTATGTGTTTTAATGTGAAGTAACACGTTTTCAGTTTATGGTTCCCAGTATACAATTTGCCATTGAACTGTCTAAAAATGGCGTTTATAGTGCTATAACTTCCATTGTGCTAGCGCATTATGAGTAGTTTGCTTTGCACGGCAATGGAAGTTTTAGCACAATAAACGCCATTTCTAGACATTTACCTCTTAATTTCGTTTTTGAATCCTGAAATAAATTTAAAACACTGTCGTGTCCGGCATGCAATTCCAATTGTAGAAATGAGTGACGTCACATAAGCAAATGTAATTATCGTCCTATAGCTTCATTTGGTCTCAAACAGAGTCATCATAAATGTAACGTGATAAACAATCTGAATTTGACTCCAATATGTAACCAATGTGTACTGAGCACAGTATACACCATCAAGTGAAAACGTGCATGCTTGTGGGTTTCTAAAGCTATATCTAGACTAAGTATTATTATTAACGATTGGTTACTGCTCTCACGAAATGAAAAAAGAAACTTGTTGGCGATCGATAGTAGTAGTAACCAACAAATCAACAACCAAAACAAATAAAGCAAACACAGAGTACAGTATACACCAGCAAGTGGAAACGTGCATGCTTGTGACTTTCTAAGCCATATCTAGACTAAGTTTTATTAATTATAACGATTTGGTGTACGGCTCAGTTCACGAAAAAAAACATGTTGGCGATAGTAGTAACAAACAACACATTAATCGAAACAAGTAAAGCAAGCTAAACGCATAATGAACGAAACAAGGAAAAGAGAAAGCAAACGAAACAACTAAGAACAACATATAACAAAAAAAAAAAAAAAAACACAAAACTAAACAAATGGACAAGAAGAACGCGACTTCTGAGCATAAAACTCATCATTGGACGAACACTGGATATCACAGTCAGCATTGGACGAACACTGGATATCATAGTAAAATATTGTTCAGTAGTAGTTTTTAAGTACTTTTGTAGAACTAAATATGTGTATTTTTTCAGAAATTCAAACTTTATTACGAAAAGTGACAAAAAAATTTGAATTTTTATGCTTTCTTATTGATTTTAGATAGAACTAGTCATCAGATATTGTGTACAAAAATCGCGCTATTTTGCTTTCCAGTTTAAACATACGTGAAAATAAGTTAGCGGAAAAAATTAAACAGTAACGCAAGACATGTACAAACAACGTAAAAAGCACATTGGTACAAAATGTATAATGCATGTTTTGTGCTAATGTGAAAAGTATTTAAATATGGGCAGTCTAAAGAGAACAACTTTGGCCTCCGTCTCATATAAAAACTAAGAACTTCGATAGGATTATTGGGATCACACGATCTTCACAATATACATGTAATAAATGTAGTTGCTTTGTTTTTGTCACGTTTTTAGTTATTACAAGCACATATGTACGGGAGTTTATTAAGAAAACGAAACGACCAGTCCGACAAGACAACGTGACATAGTAAGCCTTGTATGAATAAGGACACATTTGATAAAACACTTTATACTTTGTTACTTTTATTGGAAAATATTATAAAAAGAATGTTAACAAATTAATTAAACAATAAAAATACCGTCGAGTGTCCAGCACTACAAAACAGAAGCTTGTCGTCATAACAAAATGTGCACAGCACGTAAATTATTAAATTACACGTATAAGATAATCTCTCTCTCTCTCTCTCTCTCTCTCTCTCTCTCTCTGTGTGTGGATAATGCGAGATAAATAGGATATACAATTGTCCATTTTCCGATTGTGAATAGACAATGTCAAATGCCCCCATGTAACCCAACATTATTTCATTGAATAAAAACATTTCAACTATCCTTCTTAGATCTGGGGAAGTGTGGTTCGAAACCTCATCGTTGGTGGTGTCCCCACTTACATGGTGATAGAGCTAATAATTGTTCCCAGATCAAATGACAGAGACATCTCTCTCTCTCTCACAAGTTGTTGTAGTATTAGTATTTATAAGTACTACTGAGAGGTGATATTGTAACTACCACTATTTGTGTTGGATGGAAACAATTGTCCTTCAAACACATACAGTACAATACATCCCAAACCAAAGAATCCAGCGATCAATATGGCCCAATATGGCGCTTTGTTTGATACGTATATCACACCATAAAGTAGTCCGTTGATGAGCCAGACACCGGAAATGATGTAAAAGAACATCTCCAATCCCTTCCAGAACTTTTCTCTTCCCCAAACATTGTAGTCAAGATTTCTGAATTGTAGAAACACCACCAAGAACACTCCAAAAGTTACTAAAGTTATCATGTTGACTATCAGTAAAACATGGGCTGCTGTTAATCCGCGTAAAACATGACGAAGTTCTTCCGCGATAACAAGTAAACCCTCTCCCAGCTTGCCTTGCTGTTTGTAACTCAGAAATGTTGACTGTATGCTAGACACGACATCTGATGTCACAACAGACGAAGCTCTCGCTCCAACTGACACGTACACCTGAAAATAAAACCAAAATATATATAGTTTAGTTTAAGGATTCCTTTGGGTATATTTTCATTTGCACTGTGTATTCCCTATTATCCCCAGTTTGAGAGCAGGGGCGTAGCTGGGTCCGAGATATCGTGTAGACACAGACGCATGATGTGCAGAGTGACGATGGGAGTGGGTGCTGGAGGAGTTGGGGGTTGACCCCCGGCGAAGAAACACAGTGGCGGATTTAGGGGAGTGGTTGCGGGGGTTGCAACCCCCCCTTTGAAAAATTTGAAGAGAGAGAGAGTGTGAGATATTGACTGATTAAAACTATTTTCTTGGCCCCCACCGGCCCTAGACCCATCGTCTCTGGAAGCTCGCGCCTTCGGCGCTCGCATCTAGCATTGATATAATTTTCATCCCCTTTAAAAAATCCTGTATAGTTCTCAACCCCCTTTCAAAAAATCCTAGATAGTTCTCAACCCCCCCTTTCAAAAAAATCCTGGATCCGCCCCTGAAACAGGAGATTTTTCGTTGTCGTAGACTTTTGTTATTTGGTACGTCACCTGTTCATTTAAATGTATTTTTCATCTTAGTACCAAGGTTAACAATACAGACAGAGTCGAGATATCTCTCAAAAGTGTTTTTGTACCGTCTTCATTCTCGCCAAAATAATGTAAGTGTTAGCATAAAAATGCGTCCTGCAATACCCGAGGTTCTAAAACATGAAGAATCTGTTATTGACGAGAGTGGATGTCGGTTCTATTTTACTTTCGAGTGTGTGTGCATGCATGCATGCACGTGTGTTGGTGTGTTGAAGGGTTGGTTGTTGTGTACGTGTGTGTATATAGGGCACAAAGTGAGTGTACATCACAATATGCATGTGAGACTATGTGCTAATAAGTATTACCATGCGTGTTTGTGTTAATCCTCAAAATGCTCGTGTGTCTGTATGTACGTGTATATTTGTGTTTGTGACTTTGTGTATATCACTACATAGTGTGTGTTTTACTCGTGATTGATCTCTCTCTCATAGCGTGGAAGGGTATATTTGCGTATGTAGCACAATATGCGTTCATCCCCCCCCCTCTCTCTCTCTGAGTGTGTGTGTGTCGAGTTTCGTGAAAATATACCATATTTGTCCTATTGTTCTGGATCAAGTTGGATTTAAATGTAATTTACCTTGCAGGTAATTTATAAATCGTACATGTCCTCGACCCGGAGCTGTGTTCACTATTCCTTAAACATTTTGTGGTATGTAAGAGTTACGTGGAATGCCATAGCCAAGAATAATAGAATAATTTTAATTATATTTAACCAAATTCTTCAAAAAGTTAAGCTATACTGTGAAGAAACTTCTATAAAAAATTAATATATTTTTTATCTTTATATAAAAATTCAACATAAAATATAACATGTATCTACAAAGTTGATTTTAAATACATTACTAAACGACACCAGAATGAAGTGATTTCAGATATCGTTATAAACCAACTTTACTCAATGTTAATCAATTCTGTTTCCCGGGCTGTTCTTAACAGAATAGTGTACGATGTCGGAGAAGTCTCCGATATCAAACGGGAAGGTGGTTCATTATATCCGTGATGGATGTTTTGACCACTCGCCCTTTCGGGGCGCTCTCTCAATTCTTCTACTATTTCTGACTTTTTAGCTCACCTGGCCAAAGGCCATGTGAGCTTTTGCCATCACTTGGCGTCCGTCGTCGTCCGTCCGTAAACTTTTCACATTTTGACTATCTCCTCTGACACCACTAGAGCAATTTTAACCAAACTTTACAGGAATGATGTATGGAAGGTCCTTTACTTAGATTGCCGAAATTTTTTTGATCCGCCAAAAAAACATGGCTGCCAGCACAGAAGATAGTTTAACATTGGACCCTATGGGAAAAATGCATTTTTAACGATTTCCTCAGAAATAACTGAAGCAAATTTAACCAAACTTTACAGGAATGGTGTAAGGAAGGTCCTTTATTTGGATTGCCAAAATTTTTCTGATCCGTCAAAAAACATGGCCGCCAGCGCAGAAGATAGTTTAACATTGGACCCTATGGGAAAAGCATATATTTTCTATCTTCTTTGAAACCGCTGAGCTAATTTGAACCAAACTTTACAGGAATAATGTATGTAGGGTCATTTACTAAGATTGCCCAAATTTTTCTGATCCGCCAAAAAAAATGGCCGCCAGGGCCAAACAAAGTTTAACATTGGGCCCTATGGGAAAACGCACATTTTGGCTATCTCCTCTGAAACGACTGAAGCGAATTCAATTAAACTTTACAGGAATGATGTATGTAAGGTCTTTTGCAAAGATTGCCAAAATTTTTCTGATCCCCCTAAAAACATGGCTGCCAGCGGGGAACATAGTTTAACATTGGACCCTATGGGAAAACACATTTTTGCTATCTCCTCTGAAACTACTGAAGCAAACATAACCAAACTTTAGAGGAATGATGTATTGGAGGTCCTTCACAAAGATTGCCAAAATTTTTCTGATCCGCCTAAAAACATGGCTGCCAGCGCAGAAGATAGTTTAACATTGGACCCTATGGGAAAAACGAATTTTTGGCTATCTCCTCAGAAATGACTGAAGCGAATTTAACCAAACTTTACAGAAATGATGTATAGAAGGTCCTTTACTTAGATTGCCAAAATTTTTCTGATCCGCCAAAAAACATGGCCGCCAGCGCAGAAGATAGTGTAATATTGGACCCTATGGGAAAAGCATATATATACTATCTCCTCTGAAGCTAGTAAAGCAAATTGAATCAAACTTTACAGGAATGATGTATAGAAGGTCCTTTACATAGATTGCCAAAATTTTTCTGATCTGCCATAAAACATGCCTGCCAGCGGAGAACGTTTCACATTGGACACTTTTGGAAAAGCATATATACAAATTTGCTTTAAAAGCATTTTAGTCAGGTGAGCGATACAGGCTCATCCTGAGCCTCTGGTTACTTTCCTGATTTCTGTCTTGTATTGTACAGTTGGTGTTCTGTTGCTTACAATAGCCATCATCTGCCCCTGGACAACTGTTGCCTAGTGGTTCAGGGTTCAACTCTCCTGGGTTACGGTTGCCTAGTGGTTAAAGCATAAGTCTTTAATCACCTAGCGTCTGTAGTCCAGGGTTTCACTTGGCCAGTGGGTATCTATCCTCTGTTCCTAGGCTACGGTTGCTTATTGGTTAAAGCCTTTAATCACAAGGTGCCTAACGAACCTTGCTGTTTAATTGCATCAGCGCAACACAGGTAAAATTTCTGCACCTTAGCCTATAGCTGGTGACGTCTCGGTGTAAGTGAAATATTCTTGACTGGTATGTAAAACTCTATCACTCAACTTATGATCAACTTTTAAAGTAAAGGTACAAATTTATATATCCGTTGCCAATTTGCCCCTCAAAATAATGTGCAAAAAAAACCACATATCAGGAGTTGAGAACACATAAAGAACGGCTGGTAAATTGCTGATATGGAGTAAAAGAACGGACTATCCTCTTTCTTGGAATTGATCGTTTTTTTTATTTCATACTTCATTAATAATCCGTCCTCTGGCTGATACTGGTTGTCATGGTACCACTATGCATACGCTTTGTGAAAATTAGTTTGAAGCAGATCGGAAGGCGTGGACCACATGAACATTAAGAGTAATTAAGATGTAAGAATGTGAATTTTTGTGTGACTAAAACCAATATACAACCAATCGACCACCCTTCTTGTCCATGATGTTATTAATCTCTAAACTACATGTAGTGTGTGTAAAACTAATTTTAACCATTAATACGCCATGAATTTATATACAAAACATTACGTAACAACGTGTGTGTGTGTGTGTGTGTGTGTGTGTGTGTTTGTGTGCAGGGGCGTAGCTGGGTCCTAGATATCGTGTAGGCACAGACGCATGGTGTGCATAGTGCCGATGGGAGTCGGTGCGGAAGGAGTTGGGGGGGTGTCCTGGAAATTTTTAAATATTAAATCGAAAAACACTCAAAGTGTTTTAATGTCTTTATAACACATTGTATGCTGTAAAAACTTTATACCGAAATCGTTAATTGAAAGGGAAATTTTGACTTATTTCAGTGGATTGCTGTCAAATGATTTTCTATAGCAGGATGTTTCTCTGATTTGTGTTTTTGAAAACTCTCAGTGCCTCGTTATAGTCTATGTTAAATGCGGTAGCTCAGTTGGTTCAGTGCTCGCTTCGTATGTGGAAGGTCGGGGTTCGAATACCGGCCAGGCAGACCAACGACTTGAAAAGTGGCAGTCTTCAGCAATTATAAATGAAAGTCTCCGATCCTTTGGATGAGATCTTTAAAAAACCTATGCCCTTAGCATGGTAAGGGTGACACGCGAAAAACACTCGCCGCACATTGCCCTACACGCACTAGAAACTTGTATTAATTTTTAATTTAATTCTTAATACATTGGCATATTTGTCAAAATAATGTGTAAGCACGTGCCTTTTGGCGTTAAGGTAGTTACGCCCCTGATATTGGCTACGAATGCCGTTGGTCACATGAATGATGGCAATACGCAATTTACAATTACGAATTTACCCCTCTGCGTTAGTTGGTATCCATAGTATACGTAGATAAAAATTGCGATGTTTATCGTGAGGAAATATTATATATTTTATTATATTGCAGTTATTTTATAATTGATGCAACATGTTTTGATTTTACAAATGCATATAAAAAGAACTAAAATATTTGTGAACTGTTTCGTTGGAAACTGCACGTTCTCCATGGCTGCTCCATTCAAGGGATCCTCAACGAATTCATTTGCTCAGAACAGCAACGAAATATGTTTATTTTTAATATTCATCGAAAATATAAAAATTGAGTTGTTTTGAAGGCCACGGCTTTGCACGGCAAACCAAAACATAACGGGATAACTAAAGGAGTTGGCGATGAAATTAAAGCTATGGATTATCACATACGGTATCAGCGGGATCAGTTTAATTTCGTTTCGAATCCGTTTACTTAAAATCAAATTTTAAATCAGTTATGCATTTCGAACGTATTCCAAAGTTGCACACAGTCACAAGACAAGTGCAAAAACCTCTCTAATTTTCCTGAAGGCGGTGACTCTCAATTTTATTGAATTTATTTACTTTTTATTACTAGTATGAGTGAAATAAAATTAAATTAAACATTCTCAATACTAACATTCATTTCATCATTTTAAAAAGATATAGCTTTAACAGATTTAATTAAAATTGGAATCTACATTTAATTAAAAGTAAGTGAGTAAAAGTTGTTTACTTTTAAATAGAATCTTGGCTAATAAAAAGTTTTTTTGAGATCACTTAAAATTCTAATAAACGTCTTACTTTGTATAAATACAATAATGATAATTTTAATATGAAATAATATTACACATGCAAAGTATAGTGCACTTCTCATAAAATATTATTTACTTGGTACGTAATTACATTATACGTCGCATTTTTACATCAACCGCTTGATTCTATCCTGTATATAAAGAAGCAAAAACTCGGCGCACAGTATAATACAGAGCCCGTACAGTGACATTTTCGAATAAGTTATTTCGAAATAATATTTTGTTACTTCGCAATCGGTATACAAATGGGTACAAACTGTGTACCTTTGCTTTCATATTTGTTTCTTCATTCTTATAAAGCAGAATTTATGCAGAACCTAGTTATATTTGGAAAGAAGACTGTCCCCAAATCATTTAACTCAACATACATATATATATAGATATCGTTCTGTCTCTTAAAAATCCTAAATTTGGAAACTCTATCCTAATGAGCTACGACCGATTCGTAAGTCCATACTGAGACTTATGCCTCAATTATGACGCCCACGAAAGGCTACATTCGAAACCTAATGCTTAATGACAAACGTGATGACTTCAATTTTATATTGTCAACTTTCCTTTTCTATGCAGAAATATACCTGCTTCTCCTGCTTATGATGTATTTGTTTTCCAATCAATACACTATAGTAAAGCTTGTTCCCAATACAGGGACTTTGTACAACGAAGCAGGCTGCTTGAAATTAAATTGTTGACCCTGGGATTTGCAAGCCTATGTTTATCAAGGCCCCCAAAAAGTTTAATGTTCATCATCACAGTACTTACTGTTAAAAAGTTTGATGGCTCTGTGTCCTTGATTGTCCAGGATATATTTAATGTCCCATAGTTCCATGTTCCTTTTACACAATTTTGAGTACACACGTGGCGGCTGTAGCTAGCTAAACTGGAGGTGCTTACCCTTACGGAGCACCCGGTCTCACTTTCCTTGTGGAAGTTCACGTGCCTAACCTAACTCGTCATTTCCAAAGTTTTTACTTTGCTTCTGATTTGTGATTCGGACATGGATTAGTATGTTTGTTTTTTTTATTATTTCGTATTTTTCAATAGTTAATTTGTATACTAGTATTCATATTATTATTTTTTTTTCGAAATAGCGTTTCTATTTTACAAAAAGTATTTCCAAAATATGAAATATTAATTCGAAAGTACGAAATTACGGTTGCAAAAAGACGAACTATTTCAGGCGAAATTATGCAATTACAAACTTTTTTTTATTTTTATAAATGTCGCTTTACGGTATCCGTAGTACGAACTAGTATTGTGTAAACGTACATCGATATTTTATTTAACTTCTATAACAAAAATAATTTTACATCAATGGGCATACTTCTCAGACTTAATAAAGGGGAATGATTTTACTTATGACTTGTTTTGAAATTAGTTTTCAGTTTACTTCGGAAAATATGTGTAACAGTTGCGTATGGTATTTATATTGGAGGTCATTAATGTCGATTTGTGTAAGGACTTCATCCCCCCCACACACACCACACACGCGTGCACACTGGTCGAGTTGTATCAAGTGCGTTTACTGATGAAAGCCCCTCTCACTTCCTAGTTCGAATCCCGCAAGAGACACTTCGTAGAGTGAGATAGGTTATCACTTGCCTAAGGTCGGTGGCCAGTTTTTCTGGGCTATCCACTTTCTTCCGCTGTCCTTGAACTGACCACCTTGATGTAAGTGAAATGTTCTTGACATGGGCGTAACACTCCATTACTCCACTCCAATCTCTGCTTTTGCTCAAAACTTTACATATTACACATGTCAGGAAAAGTCGTTTAATACAGTATAATGTACTTCTGATGCAAGCCAAATTCCTTAAACTATTTCTATATCTAGAGTGGCGCTAAACAATAAACCCTACATCGACTTCATTGATAAAAGTAGAAATTTGAAGTCAAACAGCCAGTATGATAACACTTGCATAATGACACATTTAATATTCCGTACAATGTGGCTATGACAGGTGGACAAAGGACGGAAGATTACGGAAACACCATCAGACAGCGAACAACTCAAAAACTCCAAATACCATGTATGGTACCACTCAAGATGAATCATATCCAATATATTGCTGACAGTCATAAAACAAATATTGTGAATTATTTTATTTTCGTGCGGTCTATATTGTCACACAATATTGATATCAGGCACGTGCTATATTTGAATGTGCAGCAAAATCTTCAATCATCGCCAGAATTTGTTGAGTCACTTTTGACGTTATAAAGGGTTGAAAATTATAGAAGGACTTCAAAATGCTCTGGCAATAAGCGAAGAAGCAAAGTTATCGAGGGTCATTATAACGACGAGGTTTCATTGCATTTTTTCATAAAATGAAAATAGCACATAATAGAATCGATTAATGAAGGATATTTGTATAAAACATTACTCGTTTGAACGCAAAACATTGTATATGTCCGTTTTAATACGACAGAGGATTCAATAAACATTACTAAGGACATTAATGGTCAAGTAGTTCTCGGCACTGGACATACAGCTATATAATGATGATCTCGATAACAGGGGTTCAAAATTCCCTGGGTCCGAGATCCGGGACCTATTGATTTTACCTTGGGACCATTAATATTTAAATTGTAAAAGTCCGCTGAACCTGCCATTTTTACCAGAATAATTCTACTTTTTCAATATAATTACATAATTGCACATGGATCTTTTAATGTTGATATTGGACTTTCAAAACTTTATGTGGGACCTGCCAAAAATAAAGGCAAAAGGTCCTGGACCTTCCATTAAAAAACATAATTATGAACCCCTGCGATACTATTAACCCTTGCCTAATAACTCCAATTGTTTAAAGGTTGTGTCATAGTATAAATTCTTGATTATTTCATTAAGAAAATTAAAAAAATTAATTATGCCAATCGACTTTATTGTTTAGTGAAGTGATCACCGTAAATAACACCTCAAAGAGCCAAATATATCGATACTAGAGAAAAGGAAAGTCTATATATTCGAAATACTTTTTTGAAAATTCAAAATAATTGAGAATATACGAATTAATGTTACGATATTACGAAAAAAATAATAACGGAAATACGAAATAACAACAGCAAATATACGGATTACTGTTTCGAAATTACGAAAAATAAACAATTGCGGATATACTAAATACTTTTTTCGAAATTACGAAAAAACAATTCCGAATATGCAAATTACTGTTACGAGATTATGAAATAACAACAGCGAACTTACGAAACTTTTTTGACACATGTCACATTAAAGGACTCCGTAGACTGGTGCAGAATCATGAGTTTTTGACCTTCAAGAGTCGGGGTTGAAGCGTTCAAAGAAGATTCCTCTGTAACAATATCCCCTGGGTAGTTAAAATAGCGACTCTGGACTTATTGTTTATTCTTTAAGTATAGATTCGTGTAGAGAATCTGCTGTATTGTTGTTGGTCATACAACAATGACAAATCTAGCACTTATTTTTGGACACATTTATTGAAAAGCCTTTGGCGATGTCTAGTTTTAATTTGCTTTACTAAATATTCCAATTTCCAGTCGTTTTAATTGTTTCTGTGCGTGTTTAACCCCTCCTATATTATTTACTTTACCTATATTTGATTTGTAGGTATAGGCAACCAACATTGACCTGTCCGCTTGACCTGTTATAAGGAAAATTCTTATGAAAGGACCCACCCAATAAATGGAAAGAGTTAATATATACATGTACATTGTACCCGTAGTGCATGTTCCCATGATACAAACAAAATAAACACCGTAGTACCCTTAACATAAATGTACTGCTTCAAAAATAAATACCTAAATTAAAGTTCAAGCGGACAGGTCAATGTTGTTTGTCTTTACTGTCATATCAGTCAGTTTTTTAATATTTCGTTCAGAAAATTAAAAAAACCCAACAAACAAATTCAGTGAAATAGGATACCCCCAGCAGGTTCTATTTTATGTTCAAAGGGCTATAACTCCCAGGAAAATGAGCAAACCAACCCGGGTTAACTATATGCACGTTTCATGAAATAGTGCTTCATAGATTTGGAAAATTTGCGCAGACAAGAATTTTGGATGGAAGGACGGTAGGAAGAACGGGACAGACGGATAGACGAAAAATCGAATTTAATGTTCCCCTTTCTTCGAAAGGCGGGGATATACGTACCATGCTTAGATTTTGAGAATAGAAAATGATGACGTCATTCTCACAAGATCCAAGGTCCCATCCTGATCTGAGGTAATTAGCGAAGTTCTCCATTCCAGCACTTTTCTCGGCGTCAGTAGGGGATCTAATAGATGTGTCTAAGGTAGGGTGTAGTTCTCCACATGTGTTGATACAGCTGAAATAAACAAATAAAACCACTTACAAAGTCTTGTTTAATGGGGTATCATTGTCAGAAATATACTTTTGTCTAAATTTGCTGCTAGTTAAAATCTGAAATTTTTCAAAAACAAATGGTATGTACTCCCTCATGCAAAGTATTTCCTTAGCTTAAATTGGTAAAATATATTTTTCTATGAAGCAATATACTAGTACCTGCTTCTTCTTCTTATGGTGCATTTTGTTTCGCAGTCAATACGTTACGGTAGAGCTTGTTCCCGCTACAGGAACTTTAAACAACGAAGCAAGCTGCTTATAAATAAATTGTTGACTCAGAAATATTACCATCATAGGCCATCACAATATTATTGATAAGTATGGTGTCTTTTACATGACTCTCATTGTTATTTTTATATCACACGTGACTGTGTAGCTAGCTAGACTAAAGGCATTTACCCTTTCCAGCACACGGCTGGTGAAAGTTCGCGTGTTTGACTCGACAGTTTTCAACTTTTTTTCCCGTTGCTTTGGGATTGTGATCTGGGCATGGATTTGGTATGTTTGTTTTTGATTTGGAAACTATGTGTAACAACTATATCATTAACGACAAAACGTACTGGTATGGTATGACCATGCCATTCCGGTCATTTCTTACTGCCATAATGTCATTAGGTTTTCTTTATTACCTTGTTCCAGACAGGTCCGGTATACGGATACGGTCTACTAATGCTATGGCAACAATAAAACTCTCTGGAGTTCCGGAAGATGAATGACATTGCCTGGTAGTGTTCGTCTGTATCATCTTCAGAGCCAGGTCCACTGCGTCAGCTGTAGAATAATATACACACATGTGCTTTATTGTATTGAATTGAAAGAAATCGTTTTAAATTTAAAGTCTCTTTTCTAAGATAAGCAACATAATTCACCCCTTTTTGCCAGCCTCGATAACGATAACTTTAATTAGTTGGGTTTTTTATTTGCTTTTGACAACGGAAATGCAATATTTTTTTGTGATACTGGGAAATTCTTAACAAAATATTTGTAATAGCATGTTGTGTTTATATTGTCAGTTGTATTATCACTATACTATTATTGCAACCTGAAATATAATACACACATTACTTGTTACTGTGTATATATGAACATTTTATTGGCAGGATATAAGTTGACTTTCTACCTTATTGTTCTCTATATAAATATATTGGGTTAGGAATTTGAAAAAAAATATTAATTAATTTCTATTATTATTGTTGTTGATGTTGTCAATCAAATGAAAGGTTGTTACTGTTGGAGTTAAGGTTACTTCGTTTTTTTCAGATATCAAAAGTATATATTTAAATAATTAATGGAAAAATTAGTTTAATGGAAAACCAAACTAAAGTATTTTCTCTATTTAAACATGCATTATCTATGTGGTTTTTACTGTTTCTATTACCTAATGCAGGTTATAAAGATCGCCGATTTATTTTAATCCTGCATGTTTACAAGCACCATTTGTTTAAGCACCATTTGTTTATGAAGGGTACTTTTAGATGCCATCCAAATGACCCTCGTAGATAAGATGTCGAGGATACAGATAAAATACTAATAGTAGTTATCTTCACGTAATAATAATAAATAGAAATAGGTTTCCTAAAAAAATTAAAGGTCTCTTTAGACTCCCAATATTATGTCGATGTGTGTGATTGAGATAATTGTACTTTACGTCAAAGTGAGGAACATTTTTCCTGAGGATATCACAAACCCAGCAGGCAATAATTGTGTATTATTGTCAGAAATATACGATTGTCTAAATTTGCTTCTAGTTAAAATTTGAAATTCCTCTAAAACTAAGGTATATTCCCTCCTGCAAAGTATAAATTTGGTAAATATATATTTTAGTCCTTTGGGTTTCTTTTCACATTTTGAAAAAAGTCTTGGTTTCATAATTTCGGTCCAAGCACTACTGATGAGGTATCGTATTCCAAAACGTCTGTCTAGTGCTGTAAAATTAAAACTTGTATAATATGTAATAACATATATAGGTGTCCAGTTCGTGAATGGTGGAGGAAACCGAAGTACCCGGAAAAATATTGATCTTCGGCAAGTGAATATTTATTAATAGGAAACTTTTCCACACTAGGATCTGCCTGGGTAACATTTTGAAATGTCATTGTGCTACTTTTGCATTTTTATCAAATGTTGCATTCAAAAGTAGAACATGGCAATTAAAATGATGTATTCAAAAGTAGCATAATTATGACAGAACCAAGACATTTTGCACTTTGGGCTACTCGGCCATCTAGGCCCCAACCCACCAATATGTCGTTGACTTGGTGATTATAACATTAAGCGTAATCCAATCCAATGCCATTTTGGATTATTTGCATGACTTACATGCATACTATGAAACAAAAATACCCGATCAACATGTTTGCTTGTCGGAGAGTTCCTTCCATTTCATATGTATAGGTGGCGCAAATTTCTTATGCGCCAATTTTACGAAGCAGGTTTTAGTAAGATCTTGATATGACAGAATAAGTTTACCTTGTGCTGTAACCATGTATTCCGGATCACAGAGAAAGTGGTATCCAGTTGTAATGGTCATTCCACATCTTGAGTGGTCAAACTTCGGATTAGGAAACTCACAATGTGACCAGACCTTCTGGTTAGTGAGATAATCTATAGTAAATGTGTAACCTTGGTAAGTGTAGGAGGGATCTGTACACGAGTCATACTGTAGTGACACCCCAATAAAACACAGTAACAAAAATAACTGTATCGCCATAGTTATATGTGGCTGAAAATAATAAAACAAAAACTATGAAAATGACAGATTTAATGTGTACGAAATGAAATAGTGTGTATATGTGTACCATTTATGTGCATCACATGATAAAATCTTGTTTTTTTTATTGGATGACTTCATTCAGATGAACACTATGAAACAAGTGCCCGCTGCTCATGGACATCATGGGGTGTTTGCTTGTCAGAGTTATTTCCCCTTTAATTTTTACAGAATGGCATCAAAATTAACCACGGTGGCAATTAAATTGTAAATTGTTTGACATTTTTAGAACTTCCTAGTTCAACTTGTTTTAAATATTTTGAAGTACTAATGGTTAATAATGAATTTGTTAAATGTTGTAACATTTCTTTTCTATAGTAGCTAATATTTTCAGCAGCAAAAAGCTGACATTTATATATATTGAAACTATGGTCAGTAATAGTGTAGATTTCCAGAAAGTAGTACCAGGGATGTCGTTGTTTGACTAAAGTTAAACAATTCAAGTTTTAACAGGATTGAGATTAACAGAGGCCCATTAGCACATGGGCCCCAGAAATTTGTCGCGCCCCCAAAGATTTTTCAGTAAAAGGTTTTTTATCATGTATTGCTACTGCAACTTTCCTTCAAAAGTGAGCTGGACCACGACTGAAAATAGTTAAGCTTCATCGCCCCCATCACCATCATCTCTCTCTCTCTCTCTATTGTGTATGCATGTTTCTGGAAATGATTGCACCTATTATGTCTTACTTGGATATATATATACATTTGTGTTACGCTAGGTTTTTGTAACTGAACTACCAGTATTATGTTTAATGTTCAATTTTCTTGTTGAATTTTGTTTATGGATTTGATTTTATTACCATGACAGGATTGAAACAAATAAACATGTCCGCGATTACTGCCAGTGTCAGAGTATGTTATTCCATATAATCCAAAGGAAATGTTTCCATAAACTTATATCATGTTAACACTTTCCTCTTAGGAAGAAACAGTGTAATATTTTCATAAAATTTATAATGCTGGGAAAAACGTCAAATAGAAATCATTAATTTCGTTTACCTTTGAAAGTTCATTATGGCGGAAATTGATCTTCCATTACCCAGATCAATCGAATGTTTTAAAAATCGATTTTAACAACAAAACTGAACTCGTTATAATAACCACCATTATATAAACATCACATTATTAATGTAATTATATGAACAAAACTTATACAAAAAGAGGAAACGAAAAATTATTTAGTTGTAAATAACTTACCCGAGATATGGAATTTATAACGGAGAGATTTACTTTTCTTAACGGTATACAGTTACCTTACCCGGGTTAAACGTCATAAATCGGGGCTTATCTAGGGGGAAATAAAAACCATGTCACGTTATCATGTTTATAGCTAATCCTAATCCATATAACAAATTTTGTTGTTTACAAATTTATATTAGTTTTTATTTAAACGTGTTAATACATGCGTGTCTTTTTACTTTCAATTTACACAAGTACCGTAAATTTTATTTAGTATTTATTGATTTTCAAACAAAACGTTTTCCCTTTTTTGTGCCTCTTTCCGAACATAAATCATAATTCTAGCGTAAAATTTTCAATACACTGTTATTGTATAACTGTATAGTAAAATCTATAACTTAAATAAAGAAGTGCCAATGCTATTGTATTGTACAACTAACGTTTTTTTTTTGTAGGTATGTGCAATCTTTTATTTACGACAGCTACACAATATGTCTGAACATGTTTTTGAAAGTCGACAGGTATCTTATAGGTGAAAATCTTAAATAATCTACATAATATCATATACCGGATGTCGTATCCTTGATTGATTGGTTTGGATGAATGTTGTTTTACTTCGCACCAACAATTTTGCAGTTACATTTGTATTCACGACGAGACGGTTTTTTCGTAATTTGAAGGAGTTGATCATGAGTTGAATTGAGTAATTGTGTTTAACGTTCCACTCAAGAATATTTCACTTATATCGAGACTTCGCCAACTGTGGGCGAATATGCAGAAATTTTGCCTTTGCGTTGCGCCGATGGCATTCCACCACGACACGGGACTTCGTTTATTTACCATCCGAAGAACGGTTACTTTCATTTTGTAATGCCGAGTGCTTGGCGAAAGAACAGTCAATACCCGCTTTCAAATATTGGGTTAGCCCCGGCCAGGGATCGCATCCACAAATTTTAAAAAATAAAAATCGCCGCCATAATTAATAGTACGGTTTTAAGTTTTATAAATAAGATATTTCTAGAGTTGAGTAATGGTGTTTAACGTTCCTGTCAAGAATATTTCACTGATAACTAATGTGATGGTATTATACAGCAAGGTTCTTAATTTATCGTGCCAAGTGGGCTTCTACCTCCGAAAGAACCGCGACTTCTATTTCGTAATTTCGAGTGCATGGCGAAATAACAGTCACTCTTGAATCAGATCCGGACGGGGTTCGAACCCACGACCTCCAATTTACAGAGCGAACACTCTACCAACTGGACTATGCAGTGGTATTTCTCTGCTGGAGATATGGAAAATAAATCTAAAGCCCGTCGGTGCAAAAAGTTTTTTTTAAAGTAGTAAGATTTATCTCCCATACGCTGTTTAATTCTTCGCTTTAATTAGCAAAATGTCAAACTGATATTTATTTTTGCAGGTAAAAAATAATGTCACCCACGAAAGGCTGGAGCTGATGTAAAGGCTGGTGTATTTTTTTCACAGCTACAACAATACGCTGTGGTAAAAATTCTCCGCGGTATGACGAAGCAAGCTGCGTACAAATAAATTGTTGATACAGGGATATTGCAGGCTTAAGATTATCAAGGCCCTAAAAATGATGTGTCTGTATCCAAAATTATTCTTGATGCATTTATCGTCCCATAGTTCAATGTTCCTTTCATTCTCAATTTTGATTACACACGTGGCCGTTAAAACTAACTAAACAGGATGTAATTATCCTTCCGGTGCACCCGACATCACTTCCTCGGAGGAAGTTCAAGTAGTTAGTTTGGGTTACCAGTTTTCGGAGCTTTTACTTTGCTTTATGGTTGTTATTTGTAAATGAACCAGTATGTTTGTTTTTGATTGGTCACTTCTTCCTTTAGACAAACCGAGGAGAAGGTTAATAAGCAGTCATTTGAATTTTCTTAACGATTAACATGAATGCCTTGACGGACTTGAAGACCTGAATATGTTCCAATATTAAAACCCCATTCAGTTTTTTTGAGTTGTTTGAAGTACGTGTTTACGGATCTCATCGTATAGGTTAGGGTGAGTGAGTAATGGTGTTTAACGTCCCAGTCAAGAATATTTCACTTATATCGAGACGTCGCCAGCTATAGGCGAAGGTGCAGGAATTTTGCCTGTGCGTTGCGCTTATGGCATTATACAGCAGGGTTCTTTAGCGTGCCAAGCCCACCGTGACACGATACCTCGTTTATTTTAAGTTCCCATCCGAAAGAACCGTGACTTTCATTTCGTAATGCCGAGTGCTTGGCGAAAGAACAGTCACTACCCACTTTCAAGTCTTGGGTCAGACCCGGCCGTGGTTCGAACCCACGACCTTCCACTTACGGAGCCATAGTTCGTTGACTTTCTTCGTCGTCCTAGAACTGAACCGCGTCTATACTAGTACAGGAGAAAAACCATGGCCAGCGAACAGTGAAGTGCGAACAAAGCATTGCTTCAGAGGTCATCACATGGGTAATCAAATAATTTGGGAACTTCAAAAGTACTTTAATAACACCACTAGACACTTCCGAAATCGTGAGTATATTTGATTATGTATGTTTCTTCCGTTTATTGTGTTGTTGGGTACACTGGCTATTGTCAATGCAAGTGTTCAGCTACACAGTGAAGTTGCCCTCTATATATTCTGACGGACAGTACAATACTGACGATAGTTTAACACCTAAGCTAACGAATTAGTGTCGAATCAGAATTGCATGTTAGAAATATATCGGGTGATTTCCAGCAGCATCTACGTATTTCTTGGCAGCTTTACGATCACTAGCTATCCAAATATCGGACTCTCGACCAGCGATCATAGATTCATTTTCGTTAGGTTAATGTTAAACTTTCGGCATGTCTGCACTGCACATCACTGTACTGGTCATATAGATCACCATTTTGGCATACCGATTTTCCGGAGCACCTGGCCTCACTTTCCCGGTGGAAGTTCACGTGGCTAACCTGACTTGTCAGTTCCAAATTTTTAACTTTGCTTCTGGATTGTGATTCGGACACGGATTAGTATGTTTGTTTTTAATTGATTACATATATTGTCGATATATATAATCACGCCTATTTACGCTTGTTGCATCTACCCTGCTACAGACATAGAATACCATATGCATCGGACCGTGGACGATCTATACACCGGGTCATAAGTGAGCATTAACAAACGTTTTAAGTAATACCATCGACACACCGTTCGAGAAAGCAATAAGGTTACCCTCCTTGATAAACAAGATGTTAAAGAAAGCAATAGAGTTACCAATTTGGTTAAACAAGTAGTTAAAAAAAACTTGGACAAACGGGTGTTTTAGAAAGCAATAAGGTTACCCATCTGGACTCAATAATATGTCCGAGAAAATAATTATGTTACACATTCGAAAAAGAAGGTGTTGAGAAACCAATAAAACTGCCTCATCTTGTTTGTCAATGAGGCCGATGTGACTGCTCATCTGGACAAAAAACATGGTCTGAATGATTCCTGGTGTTAATCATTCATAAATAATAACTCTTATATAATTTGTTCTTCATTTAAAACCGGGCGTTATGCTTGCTTTCTGAATTGGAATGAGGTTAATTTTGACATGAGTTCATCAATTTTTCCTCTTTAAGAGATTATTAATAATGTATTGTTCATGGAAATCTATGAGATCTATGCTTCAAATAAAAGTTTACACAATAAGTCATAATAATGGTTTTCTTAGATCTTTTAATAGTAACATATCTGACATCAGTTGACAAATTAGGCCGATGGTCTATAAATATTATGGTTTGCATATATTGGGACTTTTAAACAAAAAATGAACTTTTGTTAATGTATTATCTCCAAAAACATAAAAGTCAGTTTGGTGACATAAATATGTACATTTTGACATTTTATCGACATTTACAATATAACAATATACATACAGTCAATGTAACATACAATACAAACCTGTCGAAAGTTTAACACCGAGGTAACGAAAAGGAGTCGTAGCTCAGCTGTCAATGGCAGAGGTTTCAATAGTCAGTGGCTAAACAGCTGTAGAGAGATAGATGACAGCTGCCGAAAAACTGTCGAGCTAACGAAGGTCCGAGCTTCCTATCCGATAGCACTTATCTTATTCGATGGCTTAGTGTTAAACTTTCGACAGGCCTGTACTGTACATTAATATTATGGCTTGTAGAAACTTTACATCGAAAAAATGAATCATATATATATATAATAGCACTCAATTGTACATTGATGAACAATTCAATTTCTATATCACTATATGATTGTCATGATGTATCCTTGCTGTAAGCCTGCTGCTTTAAGTCACCGTGTTGTCATTTAACTAGTAAAGGCTTCACAATCTTATATGGCTAATTATTAGTACAAGAAGGCCAGTTAAGGCCACACTGGACATCACTTGTGAAGAGCCACTGACTGGACTGGACGTGTATACCTTTCTACTATTCAATGGCTGGAGAGGGCGGAAGTTGTTGACTAAACTTTTTTCTGTTGGAGCTTTGTCCTCTGACAAAGATCTAAATTGCTGCAGCTGAAACAGACATAAATAACGTTAAGGGACAAAAATGAAACCAGATAAATGGGGTCTAAATTAACATATTTAATTTATTTTTGGACATATAGTTAAGTCTATTTTACAATATGGAATATATAGTTTGTAACATAAGAAAATTATGTATTGGACAATAACCAAAAACAAAACAAAGAAATACAAAGGAAAATAAATAACAAGGCTAGATAAACACCTATTGATACCAAAAACAAAATGAAATAATAAAACTCTAATCTTTGAACACTAGATAAAGAATCCAAAAGGTATCTAGGGGATAGCGTCAAACTATCAGTAAGTTCAGAACTATCCCATGTTTCAAACACTTGTGAGTATAGAGCCATCCAGACCACATTTCATACACTCCATTTGATGCATACTTTTCAGCAATATTAGATAAGTCATGAACAAGGTAGCGATTTTTTAAAGAAATTCAAGGCAGAAATCTTGTGTTGGCTGACTTAGGACATCATGACCATAATGAATGATGATAAAACAATCTTATATCAATACTCTTATTTTACAATCATTTTTAATAATTTATTTGTTTGTAGCGGCCAAAATCGGGCTTTAACACAGGACCATCCCAATTCTAGTAGTTAACTCCAGAAATCGCGTTTATCAGCCACCTAGTCAGTCCGGCCAACAACATTCTTACGATCAGTTCCTTTGTCATTAAATACATGCATGGGCGAGTAATCCTCGACGAGAAATACATACAAAAATAGGATTGTTGATATGACAATTAATAAAACATTGACAAGTGATATATTACAAATTCATTGACACATGGAAAGTAAATCAAATAATTTATATGTGATATTAGGTCATCATTTAGTTGAATAAAGGTTTTGATAATATGATTCATGAGATAATAACCTATTGATTCCCATATATATCTCAAGTATATCAAACGTATGTTTTACATCACAAAACACCCACAAATGACACGGTAAACGTATTTATTTTCGCGGTGTACTAATTTTCACTTACTTCAAGGTCGTTTGTTTTACGCAAAAATTAATACCAGCGAAAATCATATTATGCTTATTGTGTTATATAGTGCATTTTTCAAAAACGCGAAAATTGAACTACGCGGATATGTCTAAATTTCCTATACCGCGAAAATAAATACACACGAAATTAAATATGTTTATAGTATATGAAGTGAAAATGTATAAATGACGTAATGAGTGTATAAATGACGTCATCTTATACATAATTACGGAACAGACTAGTAAATGTTGTAATATACAAGTATTTGTAGAAACTAGTTAATTGTTATAACACAATTTTTGTACTCTATTTCTTGAAGGATTCGGGGCAATGCAGGACCAAATACTTCTTTGTCTACAAAACTGTTGGTTCTTATAGTGTACTCATGTTTCCATGGTAATGACATAGACATAAAATTAACAGAATTACGAAATATTTTATTTGGAAATAAAGTCATTTATATGAAAATTAACATTTCTGCAGAAGAAACTGTCCAGATAAAAAATAAAACCAGATGTTCACTGATCAAATTTTCGATTTAATTTTGGTATATTCTATCGACCAATTAAAGGCCCCAAAAAGGCCGAATCACTTAGACTAACGAGGACTAAAAACTTCAAACACTGTACATTGTTGTATGTTACAAACCCAAAAACACATACCTGTCTTTCTGAAATGGGGATTTTGGAATTAAACAATGTCCACGTGACTGACTCGAAGCATGGAGGTGTTGTCAGGCTTCCATGGTAACGGTAGTAATTACTAGGTCTGATGGAAGGAGGCCACGGAGGTTAATACCAGTAACGTTTACTTGTTTACCTGAAATAACAGATGATGTCATAATTTTAAATAGTTTAATCATTCATGACAGGTCTGATGCATGTTATAGATATACACTGCCTGTATCACTGGGTACAATTTAGTGTTTTTGTACTTGGCTCCACATCTGGAAAATTGATTTGTTTATATGATATGTCGTTGTATACTTTAGATATTAAGATAACTTCAACAAGATGGTTACAGTAAAGCACACATACCATTTATCTTAAAATGCTGCCAGCATATCAATACAGATCTACCAAAACACCAATGGTGCCACAAAACTAACACCAAATGATGCCGCAAAACTATTGGACCAAAACACCAAATGATGCCGCAAAACTATTGGACCAAAACACCAAATGATGCGACAAAAGTATTGGTCCAAAACACCAAATAATGCGACAAAACTATTGGTCCACAACACCAAATAATGCCACAAAACTACTTGTATTGGTCCAAAACACCAAATAATGCAACAAAACTATTGGCCCAAAACACCAAATGATGCCACAAAACTATTGGTCCAAAACACCAAATGATGCCACAAAACTATTGGTCCAAAACACCAATTGATGCCACAAATCTATTGGTCACTCCTGTGACAAATACTACCGGTGGACTTTGTCTAGTTGAGCCATTATGTTTTGTTCATTTATTGGAAGTTTGTTCAATTATTTGAAACATGAATTTTCAGGAAATAAAAATCTAATAATCATAAGTTATCCATTTATTCAGGATGGGAAAATACGTTCTCAGCCAACCAGAACAAGGTCAAAATTATTGCCCATATAATAATCTGATTTATTCAATTGCTACAACATTCAGAAAGCTATTGAATATCTTATCACTAACTCGACCTGTTGTTAAATTACTGATACTGGCATGGATGGTGATGGTGACATAATTTAGCATCAATGGCTTCACGCTGCTGAAATTAAACTAAGCACCGTCATGTTCAAGACTTTATTAATAAAGTTAATTCTTACCAAGATTGATTGAATCGGGGATTTTACGATCCAGCCAAGATAATTTCACTTATATCGAGAAGTCACCAGCTAAAGGTGAAGTGGTAGAAATTTGACCTTTGCAGTGCGCCCAGGGCTATGTTTTAGGGTCTTTTACTAAGGTACACGTGACTTTCATTTCTGAATGCCGAATGATTGTCCAAAGAACAGTCGCTGCCTATTTTCAGTCTTGGTCAGACTCTACCTGGCTTCGAAACCATGTCCTCCAACACATGAAGAGAGCACCTTACCAACTGAGATAGGTAAAAGTCTCTATAATAGTTTACCGTTAAACTTGACACCGCTGAATTGACTCAATAATGCGTTGTAATTTGGGTTGTCAGTTGTTGAAATCTGTGAAAACAAAATAAAAGAAACAGTCAGTAAAAGAATAGGTCTAGAGATACTGTTAAATCCGTGGCTCTAACAAAAGAGGAGATAGTTCATGATGCAAGGCAGGTTTGTAACACCGGTATAACTAATATACAGACCTGTCGAAAGTTTAACACTAAACTAAGGAATTGGTGTCGAATCCGCTATATCTCAATAGCTTTTCTACAGAAACTATAAGTATTTATCTCGCTGCAACTTTTCGACCATTAGTTATCGATATCTCGACCACTAAACAGTCGAGCTTCGACTCTTTTTTGTTTTATGAGCCCAGTGTTAAACTTTAGACAGGTCTGTACTGTACTTCGTTGACAGGGTGACAATGTGGACCAGGATGAATATAAAAACAAAGAAAATTAGGAAATCACGAACATGAATGATTTCAAACTACAATGTAATGATATACAGGAAAGTGTCAACCCAAGAAAAGGGGTCTGAAAATACACCAGATATGTAAGATGAAAGCTGAATATCCTCCATTTTATTAGAGGTGTATATGTCAGCCACTACTGTGAAATTTTGAGTTTACAAAAGTGAATTAAACATTCACTTTATTCACTACATTAAACAACTATAAATGTCATTATAATGGACGAGCATTTTGACTAAACAAGATTGTTCCAATTACTTAAAGTCTGAAAACAGTGGAATAATTCTCTATAAAATGCACAAACCAAAGTAGAGTAAACGATGCCAGACAACTCGCCTGTATGAAAGCATCTATTACAGAGGTTGTCCACAACTCGCCGGTATGAAAGCATCTACTAGTATTACAATGGTTGTCGAAAACTCACCTGTATGAAAGCATCTATTACAGAGGTTGTCCACAACTCGCCTGTATGAAAGCATCTATTACAGAGGTTGTCCACAACTCGCCTGTATGAAAGCATCTATTACAGAGGTTGTCCACAACTCGCCTGTATGAAAGCATCTATTACAGAGGTTGCCCACAACTCGTCTGTATGAAAGCATCTATTACAGAGGTTGTCCACAACTCGCCTGTATGAAAGCATCTATTACAGAGGTTGTCCACAACTCGCCTGTATGAAAGCATCTATTACAGAGGTTGTCCACAACTCGCCTGTATGAAAGCATCTATTACAGAGGTTGTCCACAACTCGCCTGTATGAAAGCATCTATTACAGAGGTTGTCCACAACTCGCCTGTATGAAAGCATCTATTACAGAGGTTGTCCACAACTCGCCTGTATGAAAGCATCTATTACAGAGGTTGTCCACAACTCGCCTGTATGAAAGCATCTATTACAGAGGTTGTCCATAACTCGCCTGTATAAAAGCATCTATTACAGAGGTTGTCTATAAACTTAACATTGGATTCTATTACAGACACGGGGCATGTTTTGAGGCTGCAGAGACTGGTTAAACAAGAAACTTTATTTTACGCCGATAAAGACGTCGGAGTATAACAATTTATATCAGGCAAGATAAAATGTATTGTCACCCTTCAAAGAAATTTCTCGCATAGCGATTGGTTAACTTGCCGGGGTACATGGAACGATGTTCGGAAATCTGCCGGGTTACATGAGAGCACGCGACGTTTAGCGGTAAAAGGGAAGTAACTCGTACATCTCTGACGTCTAGTTACGGTAAAAAACATGGCGACAACGCACGCAAGTCACAGAAAATACGAAATGAAAGTTAAAAAGATCCAACTGGTAACGCTTTAAAGGGTGACAAAAACGTTATACAGGGCTTTGGCAGGTTACACGGTCCCATGTACCCCGTCAAAGATGAATGTACCCTTCGCCTGCGGCTCAGGGTACATGAACCTTTGACGGGGTACATGGGACCGTGTAACCTGCCAAAGCCCTGTATAACTTATAATGTAATACTGTTCTTACCTCAAACCAGAATCCAAGAACAGCGAGTCCATCACTTTCGACCACTGCGTTTCCTAACCCGCCATACTTAATGTTGTAGTTAACAAAATGTACCTAAAAACCAAACAACAAAATCAAAACTCAAATTTAATGTTTGATTGGTTAAAAAATGTATATGGATTTAATTCAGGGAATGGGTTCATGTAGGGGAAAATTTGGCTCTATCTCGGAAATGATCCGAATTTAGCTCTCTGACAACTTGTTAAACACAAATTTTGCCAGGAATAACCAAGTCAGTTTATTCGTCTTTTTGAATACACGTAGAGTACTGTACTGGCAGTAAATTTCAGTATGCCATGTATTGTGTTTTGTGGGAGTTAAAAGTGTCTGAGTACTGTACTGGCAGTAAATTTTCAGTATACCATGTATTGTGTTTTGTGGGAGTTATAAGTGTCTGAGTACTGTACTGGCAGTAAATTTTCAGTATGTCATGTATTGTGTTTTGTGGGAGTTAAAAGTGTCTGAGTACTGTACTGGCAGTAAATTTTCAGTATGTCATGTATTGTGTTTTGTGGGAGTTAAAAGTGTCTGAGTACTGTACTGGCAGTAAATTTTCAGTATGTCATGTATTGTGTTTTGTGGGAGTTAAAAGTGTCTGAGTACTGTACTGGCAGTAAATTTTCAGTATGTCATGTATTGTGTTTTGTGGGAGTTAAAAGTGTCTGAGTACTGTACTGGCAGTAAATTTTCAGTATGTCATGTATTGTGTTTTGTGGGAGTTAAAAGTGTCTGAGTACTGTACTGGCAGTAAATTTTCAGTATGTCATGTATTGTGTTTTGTGGGAGTTATAAGTGTCTGAGTACTGTACTGGCAGTAAATTTTCAGTATGTCATGTAGTGTTTTGTGGGAGTTAAAAGTGTCTGAGTACTGTACTGGCAGTAAATTTTCAGTATGTCATGTATTGTGTTTTGTGGGAGTTATAAGTGTCTGAGTACTGTACTGGCAGTAAATTTTCAGTATGTCATGTATTGTGTTTTGTGGGAGTTAAAAGTGTCTGAGTACTGTACTGGCAGTAAATTTTCAGTATGTCATGTATTGTGTTTTGTGGGAGTTATAAGTGTCTGAGTACTGTACTGGCAGTAAATTTTCAGTATGCCATGTATTGTGTTTTGTGGGAGTTAAATGTGTCTGAGTACTGTACTGACAGTAAATTTTCAGTATGCCATGTATTCTAGACGACTTCAACAGTATTGGCATTAATAGTTTTGTTTTTCTATTTTGTTTACAATGCCGCGAGTGGTCTTATTGTCGAAATATTTCATTTCATATTGTACATACAATTAACAACATTTAAACATTATCATAGACAAAAACTCTGACTATATCGACCACCTACATGTAAACCACCTGTCCACCAACACCGGTACTTTAATGAATGTCCTTTTCCTAATATTTCAACAACAACAAAAAAAACCATATACATAAAGACCAATTGTCTAGAATGGCATATTTCCTAGATGCCGCGGGTGGTCTTTATTTGAACTTTAATGAATTTATCAACCATGTAAACTTTGACTTCATACCTCCATTGGATATGCATTTCCGTTTAGGGTGTGTTCGGATCCAGAAGCTGCCGTTCGTCCCCAGTGGAAGTGTAGTTGAGCAGTTTTGTACCTGTGTTAGCTTTCCGCCTGCTACACTTACATCACCCCGATTTTAATTGAACTGTATCAAATAATTAAAATAGCACATCATAAATATTACAAATTATACAATCAAAACGTTATATCGGTACTCTAGACCGAGTGTTCAATCCCACATTAAAATGATGACATTTCAAACTTTCGACTAATGTTCAAACATCAGTCTATATATAAGTCATAGACAATTCAATGGACACAAATTCTGTAAAGTTGCACTAATTTAATAACTATACTGATATACTGGGTTATGAGGGTTGCTGTACAATTTTATGTGAACTGTCACTTCTAAAATAGTGTTTATTTTCGGTAAGCCACAACAAATTGAGAGTTTAATGTGAAAAAACCATCAGACAATAAATAAATAAATAAATAAATAAATAAATAAATAAATAAATAAAAATATAAATAAATAAATAAATAAATAAATAAATAATAAATAAATAACACTATATGTGTAAATGGATATGTAAAGGAATCTTTAGCATTGTCATATTTTTCGTTCTTTCAAAAGGTTTTCAAGAATCTTTTTTGTGAATAACTTAGACCTATTTCCATTAACATATTAAACTATATACCACAAAGAATTCCGCCTATTGGAAGTTAACCACAATAAAACCAGGAAGAGTTCGGGTTGATAGAAAATGGATTGTCTGATTTTTGTCTGTTAATGATTTATCGAGGACTTTGTAATTAAACCCTAATTAATATTCCATGACTTTTCAAAATAACTTAATTAATCAGCGAAAACTGACAATAATATTGAACCCCAGTCATTTTACATAATATATCTCCAGTTTCTATGTCTTGTAAAATTCTGTACATTAAATTTATAGACACAAAGTCGTAACAGAAATGAACAACCCCTAGAGAAACTTTTAATGTTATAGATTTGATTATCTAAAGTACAGACCTGTCGAAAATTTAACACTAAGCTTACGAATTAGCGCTGATCGAATCTGCAGTCATTTAGGGTTCTCGTTAGCTCTATCTTGACAACCTCTATCTATCTCTCGGTCACTTTTCGACCACTGGTTTTCAATAAATATCTCGATCACTCGCTCGACAAGCGAGCTTCAAATCCCTTTCGTTAGCTAAGTGTTAAACTTTCGACAGGTCTCTACTGTTACTATATGCACGGATGGTTCTTATCAAAATAACTTATTTGTACACAAAAATTTAAAACTGTTACGTTACACACTATAATATTAAATATAAGACTTCCATATTTTTGGCTCCCGTCGTCTACATTCCTAGACAATGTTCAGAAGAACCAACCGAGGAGCGACTCGGAATTACTTAATCTAAATGGTATGGTGATGTTTTTTTTAAAAACAATGTGACGGCATTATTTTTTTTAGGGTTTTATCCACCGCCTTTCGGGTATTAAATTCTAATTTCCGTCCGTCTGCCAGACATTTCTTGCCAAGAGTTGCCAGTAATTTTTCAAACTTCAAAACTATCAAGCACTATTTTACGAAACGTGGTGCAAACATCAACATTATAAGTGTTTATTTACAGAGGATGTGCATATCATTAACCCGAGTTGGTGCGCTTATTTCTCTGGGAGCCATGGCCCTTTGAACATAAGTGCAAATCACAAAACAGTCTCTACTGTCGGTGGATCCTACTTCACTAAATTTGTCAGTTTAACATTAGTATAAGCTCCTAACTTCTTTGTATCATAGTAAAACCTACCTGAATGTCCATTATTGATCAACTCGTGAGTTGATGACGTGTCTTCAAATCCGTTTAATGTGAACTGTGACAGTCCTTGGTCGTAAACAAGTGATGAAGCCCCTGGAATATTAATTGGTGACTGGCTTTGTTTGCCGCAGGTTGCATACGTGTTTACCCAGGCATCCGGCCCTGTAAGTAAAATGATTAATATAGAACAAAATCACTGTCTCTGAATATCATTTTTGGGGTTGATAAATCTTTATGTCTAACCCATCCAGAGTCAATAATTGTGTATTATAGTTATTGAATGTTACCACTGTCAACCAAGAATGAGGAACTCGCCGTTTTCAGCAGTGTCGTTGTTGAACGAATTCATATCAACTGATTTGATAATAAATTGTCAGAAGCGTGATGGGAGTCTTCCCAAAAATTACAAATATAAACCCTTGATAATTTTTTTTTTTTTGATTTATTTATTTATTTTTTTTTTGTGCGAATACTCAATTGACAGTTCTAAAGTGCTACATATACATTAGAAGTTCATGGGCACCAATATTTATGATATTAGGATATAATTTTGAAGGACCCTCCATTAAAATTTAAAATTCTGACTGAAAAAAACCAACTTTATAGTGCACTGTAACAACTGCTAATAAAGTCCGACGCCTAATGAAGTCCGGACTTCATTAGGCGTTGGACTTCATTAGGAGTTGTTATAGTGCAAGTATCATGACCAGGGTTTCTTTATAGATTCCGTATAGATTTAAATGGGAGATAAAATTTCCTTAGAGTTTTTGTGTTCAATTGTTTACTATTTTGTACCCAGTTTTCTCAGTCCCTTTAGTTGAAATATCTGTCATGCATGATGCATATCACTCATAAGTTATTCATATAATATATTTCAAATTTCTGTTATTTCTTCTAAATTTTCTTTTTAAATATTACAATATATGTGAAAAAACACAGAAAAAATTTACCCCTAGGGTGTGATTAACCTAGTAAAACTATGATGATGGATAAAAGGCGTTTCGACTTTCATTACCACGCTTTTCTGATTTTTAACATAAACAACACGCGTCAGAAATCGACAAACTAAATCTAAAAAATGTAACCACTGCGGTAGCTCAGTTGGTAGAGTGCTCGCTCCGTAAGTGGGAGGTCGTGGGTTCGAACCCCGGCCGAGTCTGACCCACTTGAAAGTGGGTAGTGACTGTTCTTTCGCCAAGCACTCGGCATTACGAAATGAAAGTCACGGTTCTTTCGGATGGGAACCTAAAACCAACGAGGTCAAATGTCACGGTGGGCTTGGCACGCTAAAGGACCCTGCTGTATAATGCCATAAGCGCAACGCACAAGCACAATTTCTGCACCTTCGCCTATAGCTGGCGACGTCTCGATATAAGTGAAATATTCTTGACTGAGACGTTAAACACCATTACTCAACTCAACTCTTTAAAAATGCAAACTTTTTTTCTGTTATGGAAATACACACACTCTTTCTTTCTTTTTATCTGTGGATATTTTAACATTGTTAAGTAGGGACAAATGAGATAAATAGTGGGGGACAATGTGAGATTCTTGAGAAATATGTTAAGTCTTTTACCCACAATGTGAGGACATTTTTAGTATTTAGGTGTGGGGACATTATTGTAGATGTCCCCATCTAATCTAACCCTACTCTATGGTAAATGGCGTTTTAGAGCAGTTCAACTAACCCACCGTAGAGATTTGTCCCCACAGTGTTGGTGTTGTCCCATTATGCTTATGATGGAGCTAATAATTGTCCCAAGATCAACGACTGGAGCATCTCTCTCTCTCTCTCTCTCTCTCTCTCTCTCTCTCTCTCTCTCAACAAACCAGAGACAGAAGCATGCTGTTATGCACGTTTCCAGACTCTGTTTCTGATTAGCTGTGTTTAGCACATGTCCAAAATAATTATAAAAAGCATCACTTATAATTAAAATTCCTTAAAATAATCTTTATCATGGATTTTCAAAATGGAACCACGCCGCTCCAACGCTAGTGTAATTTTTTCAATGGACTGATAGAAGCAATCTTAAAATACACGACAAGACCCTTAAATGATTGCAGCATCTCTGATAAACGTCATGGGACATTAGACCTAATATAAAAGTCATTTTGAAATCTTTCTTTTATTTTTTCATTCATTCCGACCATGAATTTGGCTACACCTCTTTGGTATGCCGTGAGATAAGATTTTAACTTTATTTTCCGTGATAAATTCATTAATCTTTAAAGCTTTAACGTAATAACAGGCAATTTTAGTTCTCACGACTCAATATTTTAAAACATGATAAAAATACGTTTTTAAAAAATAAGAATATTCACTAGAAGGGGGTTTTACCGGAATAATTGCAAAAATCCGGAATAATCAGACCAAATCCGGAATAAACCAAATTAATCCAGAATAATCAAGTAAAGTCCGGGATAAACCGGTAAAATCCGGAATAATCAGGCAAAATCAGAAATAATTCGACTATTTTGTTACGGTAAGTTTTCCGTAATCTAAAAATTACGGAAAGTGTCTGATTATTCCGGAAAATGACTGATTATTACGGCAAAAGTCTAATTATTCCGGCAAATGTCCAATTATTACGGGAAATTTTCTAAAAAATAATAATTAAAAAAATTACCGTAATAATTGGAAATTTGCTGAAATAATTAGATTTTTACCGTAATAATCAGTCTTTTACCGGAATAATCAGACAAGTTACCGTAATAATCAGACACTTACCGGAATTTTTAGAATTCGTAAAATTTACCGTAAAAGTATTCTTTTTATTCCGGATTTTGACCAATTATTCCGGATTTGGTCTGATTATTTCGGATTTGGTCTAAAAATTCCGGATTTGATCTAAATATTTCGGATTTTCGCAAAGATTACGGAAAGTGTCTTACTATTCAGGAATTCCGCAATTATTTCGGTAAAAACCCCCTTCTAGTGATTTTCGAAAAAAGAAGAATATTTATATTCTATCATTTATCAAGTTTGTAGCTTACAAATAACGCCAATATTGATAATGATTATTATGATGCTGATTTATTACTCTCTCTCTCTCTCTCTCTCTCATTTTGAGCACCATAAATATAATGCATTAATGCGACATCGCTCCAACACAAATCGAAAAAGAGATTAACGATGTCGTTGTCGTTAAAATGTTGCTGCTGCAAATATATGACAGGCCTGTCGAAATTTTAACACTAATAACAAGTTACAAGTTATCGAATTTGTACCAAATCGACAGTTCATCTCGATCTCGACCCGTCAGTAGTTAAGTACATGTAAACCGGTACCTCGGCAGCTCTCAGAAGCTTTTCGAACTCTAACATCATATATATCAGTTACTCGTATACCGGTATATCAGTTACTCGACACTCGAGTTTCAACTCGTTTAGCCCAGTGTTAAACTTTTTATAGATCTGCACTGTACCTTGGAAGGCAAAAGCAGATTTACTTGTTAATGGAGTACCGGGATGCTGTCACTCTGGTGTTTGTCAGAACAAAACAAATTACTAGACATCTTCAATGTATGAGATACACTTGTCATATTACATCTGGAGTACTTTATGAGGTCGATATTACGGTAAACATCCTAATAAAACTTATATACACTTTAAAAGATCAAAAGATAAAACAAATTTTCAAATTGTTTCAAATACCGTATGATACCTACATTTACAAGGACAATCGAACACTTATTATTTTGGTTTGTTTAAAGAATTTTTATTATTAAGTAAATACATATTTTAGAAGACAAAACAAACTGCAAACTGAATTTAAGAACAAGCGCAAGCTTAAACATGTATAACCCGTCTCCAGAACAACTGTACAACATTGCCGATTGCTAACCCAAAACCAAATTCACCCGCTACTGTAAGCGCCATACTCCATCTTATTCCACTCTGGCTGTTTCTTAGAGACAATGATTAACTTTGACGTCCTGGACAGTGGTTACCACTCATAAGGGTTTTCCTCCGATAAAAACATTCACTTATACATAAATAGCTGGTTTAGACACAGATAAGCATTTCAATTTTCAGTTCATTCAGAACACAGACAAAGAACACTTATTTCAGACTTTTGTGCAGGCTTCAGTTTACACCAAAATACCATCAGTGTATAAAACTTATCTTTATATATAGAACAAAATATTCCAGTATATACCTTATATTTTTCACGAAATCCCAGATGTAAGTCCTCCGTGATTTTAAATATTCACGATTATATTGCACAATCATGTTGCTACAATACTGTAAACCAAATGTTATTCGCGTGCGATTAACTTTCGTGCGTTTCGCGAGGACAAAATGATCGCGAATGTTAATCCTTGTGAACATGTTTCTGAAAATGGTATCATATATTCCAAAAGAAATCAGCTATACTCCATATCGCGAAAGTCAATAGTCGCGAAAAGGCTTTGTTAAGAGAATCGCGAAAGTCAATGGCCGCGAATATAAAGTTGGTTTACCGTATACCGGATGTAAATAAGCCTTGTCGAACCCTTATATGTAGTAACTACGCTATATGTAGTAACGCCGTTATATGTAGTAACAAATGTACGTCAAATGTAGTAAGGACACGTTATATGTAGTAAAAATCTCCGTCATATGTAGTAAGGACATATAAGGGTTCGACAAGCCTCATAAAGTCCCCTCGTAGTATATATATATATATATATATATATATATATATTCTCCATTGTTTTTTTCAGTATCACGTTGTTATGATATTTATTTTCTTCTGTCATCAATGGTGTATTTGTATTCTCCGCCTTTCGAAGAAAGAGGGAGATATTACCTTCCAACTTCTGTCCTTCCGTCCGTCCAGACATTTCTTGTCCGGAGTAATTCTCCAAAGGTATAAAACACTATATTCCGAAACCTGGTGCAAAGCATCAACATTGATAGGAAATGTGCATATCGTTAACCCGAGTTGGTTTGATCACTATTGTCCTTTGAACTTAATGAGTGCAATCAAAAAAGTATCTACTGACAGGGGATCCTAAATCACTGAATGTACTTGTTAAAGATAATAAAAATTACGTCAACTAATATGTACATCATTAGAAAAAATCACAGACAGAATTACAGAAACAGTAAAGTAAAACTGAAACTTATTATTAACTTTTGAAACTAATTATGTAAGTGCTTGAATTATTAGAACGTTTACCTTATCTAAAAAAATGCGGAAGTCCAACATGAGAACATTCTCAGAGCTCTCCAGATGGTCAAAATACTTCTACAAAATTTTGTTTTAGTGTTAAGAACTTAATCTATTGGTCAATTTACCAAGATATGATTGATGTTACAACAAAGGTTTAAATAAGGTTCAAGTAAAGGTTAAAGGGGAGCTGAGAGGCGTATTAAGAGTACCCATGCTGTCATTCTATACAGGGATGCTGAACTTTGTCAATTATGTGTTGAAGTGATTTACAATATGTTGGGCGTGATATGTATGACTATACATGTAGAGTTATTGCAGGGATGGAAGCCGTTTAATATACAGTAAAATGATATATGGTATTTCAATTACGATATAATGAGTGTTGTAATTGCAAAATAGGATGCGCGATCTAAAAAAATGCACCCAATAAAGCAAGCTACACTAGGCGTTTTCTATGTTTATAACACCAGTGTCATATGGTACTTTTGGATTCTTATGAAGTAATACATTCAAAAGTATCATGTGCTACTTTTAAATGTTTTATTTTATCAAAAAAATCAAAAGTAGCACATTACATCAGGACCAGAAGGGGGGTAGTGGGGAGGGGGTAGGAGGGGCTGGCAGGGAGAGAGCGAGTGGTGGTGTCATATTATAAATTTTTGAATTTTCTGAATGAAATATTCATTTCATTCAGAAAATTCAAAAATTTATAATATGATAGTGGTATATGCGAGAGAGCGAGAGACTGAACACATTACGACATCATAAGAGAAATAAAACATTTACTTACCATTTGCGCCTGCATATGACCAGTCAGTACCTAGAAAAAGTAAAATGGATACATGAATTACTTATCAAACATCAGAGAGAGAGAGAGAGAGAGAGAGAGAGAGAGAGAGAGAGAGAGAGAGAGAGAGAGATGGAGATCTAACCTCGTTCCAGACGCAAAATCCGTCCCTAGAGCGTATGTAAACAAGCCTTTCATCACACTTTCAGATTATTGCTTACCATTTTCCTATGTCTTATATGAAGCATTTTTATTATAATGAAATATAAACTTTTATTAATAACTAGAACAGTCTCTTGAGAGCCAAATACCTCAATCCCCAACATCTACAAGGGTTTAATGTTTTCTCGCGACCTTGACCTTTCTGATATGAACTTGGTTCAAGGTCATGACATATGTCCCCGGACACGATTTTACTCGGACAGACAGACGGACTGTCAGAAAGGCGTGGTGGTTCCTATATACCCCTCCCCTCAAACTAGTTCGCGGGGGGTGTATGGTAATTCTTTATTGCATAACGCAATAGCACAATAACATACATATATTGAACTAGCGACAGAATTATTATGTTACAGCCTTTACCTCTGAATTTTATTTGTAATTAGCAACTGATTTTTAAAAGTAACACAAAACTGTTTTAAGTAATGATTTTCAAATTAAAGTACTTCAATTTGGACTTGTAACGATTCTCCAAAAACTACAATGCAAGATCGTGTAACATCCAGTCACTCGACATTATTACAGAAATCTCTAAAACCTGAATTGGTTAAAATGCATTTTGAAACCGCCAGCAATTAAGTTAGTATAAACAATATTTTCTTCCAACATTAATCTGGTATAAAACATTTTTTTTTTACAAAATCCAGGATTCTGGAACAAGAGTTACACTATTATGTTAACAAGTTTTCTGATAAATAAATTGCAAACATTAAGAAGTTACCGAATAATATTCAATGATAATAATAATTATGAAGTTAATTCTCTATTCTTTTATATATTATAATTTATTTATTTATTGCTGATGAAGCATCTGTTGAAACTAATCTATTTAAAACCCCAGTACATGCATGAATGAGGGGATAAACTTTTAAGATAAGATAAGGTTGATACAATCAAGGTTACAGATTCTTACCAAGACCAAACCCTACATGTTGAGATAAAAACCAAGGTCATGTCCCGGATGCGCGTGTATGATAAATGGCTAGAATATACAAATGCCATTGCCTGGTTAATTAAAGGCAATGTGTATACATGTATGACTTTTCCTTGAATTGCTTAATATAAAATGGCATCAAAAGATATCAAGCTCCGTGACAACGCTACAAAACCCATCATAATACTCGAGGACAGCCCTACTCCCATTATACTTGAGAATTCTTAATCAATCAATCCATACAACAGTTACAAGTAACCTCGATATGACATTACATTAAATACATTCCATTACAGCAAATGGACGAAAATGCAAAACAAGGGCTTTTCCAAAATAGTTTTATAACTTAAGAACCCAGTATTATCAGAGAAATCAATATCTGAAGTGTCTTCTACTCTGAAGTATTATCACGCTAAGTTATCATCAATTAGCTACTCGTACAAACCGACAAACAACGCAAAACCGTCAATGATCCTATATAAATATTCTACAAATTATCTTAAAGCAGCAAAACCGCCAATGATCCTATATAAATATTCTACAAATTATTCAAAAGCAGCAAAACCGCCAATGATCCTATATAAATATTCTACAAATTATTCAAAAGCAGCAAAACCGCCAATGATCCTATATAAATATTCTACAAATTATTCAAAAGCAGCAAAACCGCCAATGATCCTATATAAATATTCTACAAATTATCTTAAAGCAGCAAAACCGCCAATGATCCTATATAAATATTCTACAAATTATCCAAAAGCAGCAAAACCGCCAATGATCCTATATAAATATTCTACAAATTATCTTAAAGCAGCAAAACCGCCAATGATCTTATATAAATATTCTACAAATTATCTTAAAGCAGCAAAACCGCCAATGATCCTATATAAATATTCTACAAATTATCCAAAAGCAGCAAAACCGCCAATGATCCTATATAAATATTCTACAAATTATCTTAAAGCAGCAAAACCGCCAATGATCTTATATAAATATTCTACAAATTATTCAAAAGCAGCCAAACCGCCAATGATTCTATATAAATATTCTACAAATTATTCAAAAGCAGCAAAACCGCCAATGATCCTATATAAATATTCTACAAATTATTCAAAAGCAGCCAAACCGCCAATGATTCTATAGCATTTATATATAAATATTCTACAAATTATCTTAAAGCAGCCAAACCGCCAGTGATCCTATAAAATATTCTACAAATTATCTTAAAGCAGCAAAACCGCCAATGATCCTATATAAATATTCTACAAATTATTCAAAAGCAGCCAAACCGCCAATGATTCTATATAAATATTCTACAAATTATTCAAAAGCAGCAAAACCGCCAATGATCCTATATAAATATTCTACAAATTATTCAAAAGCAGCAAAACCGCCAATGATCCTATATAAATATTCTACAAATTATTCAAAAGCAGCAAAACCGCCAATGATTCTATATAAATATTCTACAAATTATTCAAAAGCAGCAAAACCGCCAATGATCCTATATAAATATTCTAAAAATTATTCAAAAGCAGCAAAACCGCCAATGATCCTATATAAATATTCTACAAATTATCTTAAAGCAGCAAAACCGCCAATGATCCTATATAAATATTCTACAAATTATCTTAAAGCAGCAAAACCGCCAATGATCCTATATAAATATTCTACAAATTATCTTAAAGCAGCCAAACCGCCAATGATCTTATATAAATATTCTACAAATTATCTTAAAGCAGCCAAACCGCCAATGATCCTATATAAATATTCTACAAATTATTCAAAAGTAGAAAGTAGTTTCCTCTTTTTAACAAACAAAAGAGAAACTAAAATTATACTAGTATTGCGAACTTGAGCTGCCCAATTTTTGGCGACACAGCATATATATAAATCATAGTAATCTAATTTCGGGAGTGTTGCTGGCATTCATTTTTCATGCTCAGAAACATTTTTTTCAAACCGAAAACAGTACTTTTCTGCCACACGGGATGCGAGTGTTATATTACGTACAGTAGATACATATCAATGGTAATATAATTATACCGGCATTAATGTTTCAGTTCAGAAACGCGATTTTGATGTTCTTCAAACTGAAATGTGAGAAAACCTTTAGCAGCAAATAACACAAATCGATATGATGATGAGTCCTATTAGATGTACATGTATGGTGACAGATTAGTGCCAGATTATCTCAGCGGTAGCTCAGTTGATTGAATGCTAGCTTTGTAAATTGGAGGTCGTGGATTGGAACCCCGACCGGGTGTGACCCAAAATTTGAGAGTGGGTAGTGACTGTTCTTTCTGAAAGCACTCGGCATTATGAAATGAAAGTCACGGTTGGATGGGAACTTAACGAGATGTCGTGTCATAGTAGGCGTGGCACGATAAAGAACACTGTTGGAAAATGCCATCAGGTCAACGCACAGTCAAAATGTCTGCACATTTGCCAACAAATGGCGACTTCTAGATATTAGTGAAATATTCTTGAATTGGTCGTTAAATACCATTACTCAACTCAACTCCCCAATTCCGAAATTGAATAAAAGCTTGTATTGTTAGCTTATAGCATGTTCACCAGAGAAAACCGTGTTATAACGGTACCAGTTTTATCGAAAACTTAACAATCTGTCTCGTGTTTTAGCCTTCAATAAAGACCCTACAAAGGCTTATTTTCAATCGGACAGGCAAAAAATGTCCGAATATTGAATATCGCCTCTTTAAGACTAGGGCTGGTCTATCTCGTGTTTGCATTTCTGCTATCTTTTTCGCTCATTTTTATTTTGCTCCATTTTTGTCTTCGTTACATGCATTTGTGTTTTCGTCATTTTGCTTTGATTATGCGAAGGTTTTTTCCCTTTGGTCTTACCGTATTTCGCGTCTATGCCGTTGTATACACATTTCTATTTCTGTGCAATTTTTGGGACCCCCAATAAAACCTTCATGGTGTGCGTATATTTTTAAAAAGCACGTGTATTTATAATGCTTCCGTGTATTTGAAAAAGAAACCAAATTGTCCCATTGTAAGCTGAGTTGATATTTTATTCTCTCTAACGTCTCGCTAAAACAATATGTTCATTACTTGTAATCCATTACTCAGTCGCGGAGATCGAGGTGTTGACGTGCTGTACTCAATATAATGATATTATAGTGTTTTATTGTGTTTCAACAACTATACACATAATTCATATGAACATTTATTCAATTTGAACCAAACTCCCTTTATATGGATTTTAAATTATTCAAAGCACACAAATAATACATTTAGCTTTGGCTCATTATGTCGACATGTTTTATTTTCAACAGATCCAGAAAATGTCGACAGACATATTGACGACTACAATTTACCAGAACAACGCATAAAGACAATCCGATAACTACAAGAGAATTATCAAACCAGATTAACACTTCTGAGCCGGCTTGAGTAGGCCTAATGGTGTTTAAATAACGTTCTAGTCAAGAATATCGAGACGTCACCGGCTATAGGCGAAGGTGCAGACATTTTGCCTGTGCGTTGTGCTTATGGCATTATACAGCAGAGTGCTTTATCATGTCATGCCTACCATTATGACACGGGATCTCCTTTATTTTTTGTTCCCATCCGAAAGAACTTTCATTTCGTATTGCCGATTGCTTGGTGAAAGAACAGACGTTCATGTCTCACTTTCAAGTCTTGGATCACGCCCGGCCAGGGTTTGAACCAAATCAAGACCACTGAAATTATCAGCTAATCTTGTTCCAACTTTATATATCCATTTCCAGCGACGTATTACAGTATAAGGTGCTGTCTGTTCGTAACCGTTTATCCGGCGACCTTCTCCAACACTTGATAATATTTATATTAGTCTATATACTAAACTTGGTATACATGATCATCAGGATAACGACATTGTGTGTCATAAGAGGAGGTACCTGTACAAATTGCCAAATTTCTTAGGGTTATGCCTCTGAAATTTTAATCATCTTTTTGCAATGCTTACCAACACACGGGGGTAATCCTGATACACCGTATTTCATTTACGTCGGAGTATTCCGTCGGTTTTAATTTACGTCCGAGTAAAATGATACATTTTTGGTCGTTACGCTTTACGTTAAAGAGCAAAGAACACGGTTTTTCATATAACTTCACAAAAACGAAACTTTAAAAGAAAGCAAAAGTTCATTCGCATTATATTTGATGGTACTTAACTGCCTCATATAAAATCTTGCAAGAAATAGTCATATTTTTCACGTTCCTGTAACATTTCCATTTTTGGCCAGTCCCTTTGTTTAGCAGCTGATTTTAATAAAACGGGTTTGGATTCAAATGACGTTTCTACTCAAAATTATCAAGAAATGTCTATATTTTCATAAACTTGCGAAGACAGAAACTTTACTCTGCTTTTAAGTGAAATTTAATGTTTCGTTTAAGCTGAGTAGCATAAATGTTACGCTTTCCGACCAGCTGTGTTATGATTTACGTGAAGACATGTTACGCTTTCCGTTTAATATGATTCGCAACTGACAGAGCACACTCTTCATTATAACTTTAGAACAAACGTCTTTATCGATTAAATCTTAACTGGTTGTTTCAGAAGTGATTTAGAATCATTGCAGAACATAATTTTATTTTTGAAAGAAAACATGCAGAACCATACAGTTCGTAACTTGAACCAATAAAGAAAAAAAAACAACATACAATGCACATGCTATTCTCTGAAAAGGAAACACTTGCGAAAGGGTAAACCGACTTAGAGATAGTTATACTAATTACACAAATAAAAATACAGTCAACCCTGCTGATAAAGGCTACTCAAGGGAACACGTAAAAGTGGGTTTATGGATAGATGACCCTTATACAAGTTTCGAATGACATGAATAAAAAGCAATTGATATACATTTGTATTAACTTTTAAAAGCAAGTGACCTTCATATAAAGGTAATCTGTAAGGCAAGTTAAACTGTTCGTGTCAAATACCATTTTAAAAAGGAAAAATGTAGTTTATATATATGGTTTCACCTGGTCCATGGGCTCAGTTGAGTTATTGCAATCTATCACCGTCCGTCGTGTGTCGTGCGTCGGTCGTAAACTTTACATTTTGATTATCTCTTCTAAAACTATTTGAAACTTTGTGATTATCATGCCTTGTAAACAGGCATTTACAATTTTGTTCGGGATTTGGCCACGTCTAAGAAGATGGCTGCTGTTACTACATATAGCAAAAAAGACAAAAAATCTTTTTTGAAATTTCGATTTGATATTTGGATTCAGGATAACTGGGAACATGAAAATTGTGTTTTTCATGAAAACTGGACGAAAATAGGTAACGTGTGTTTTGCTTAAAGTTCATAATTTTTAAAACTCAACAAAGGTTTACTGTATGGAGAATTCACTGTTGATCTTGTCTTGCTATTTTGTTCGAATTATTGTCAGATCAAAGCTGCAGGCCATGTCCAAGTTTGTGACCTTTGATTCAAATTGTTATTTTTTTAAACATTTCTGAAGATAACGCATGGGATTTTCAGTTTATTGTAGGTATTTACATGACGATCATTTTTATACATAGATGTAGATCAAGGTCATGGGTTCAAAAGTCAAATTCAAACATGTACAAGTAAACCAAAATTGTTAATTATCCGCACTGACTATTAACTTGTTGTATAGGCATATATGTTAGAATATTGTAGGTATTGACATGCTGATCATATAGATCAAGGTCTTCAGTTCAGGGTCAAAGGTAACAGATATAGGAAGAATAAAGAGGGTTAGGGTCTAGGTTACAAATATAAAAAGAATACTGAAATGGATACAATTGTTATAACCTAACTAATCTATATAAACAGATAATGGCATCACTTTCTACATTTTATCTCAACCAACCTGTAATTGTGTTGGGGCGGTTATTGATCCATTGTATATAATCAGGTGAGCGTTAAGGTACATCTAGCTATTGTTTTAATGTTTAACGTTTTGATCTAAGAATATATTTGAGTTGGGTAATGGTGTTTTAAACCCAAGTCATGATTCTTCCACAGATATCGAGACGGTCAATTCATAGATGGTGGATGAAACAAGTGTACCCAGAGAATCTGCCGACCTTCGGCACGTGAACTGTCAAACTTTCTAAAACTGTCCCGAGTGAGACTCGCACCAAGGCGATGAGAGGCACTATGATCCATAAGCCCACCCTTTAGACCACTTGGCCACTCGTAAAATACAATTTCACTTGACTGGGGCGTAAAAAACAATTACCCAACTCAACTACATTCCTATATGGAAAAGGTAAAATAAAAAAAATAAATGAACTATATTTAATCCTTTTCAAAGGCCCGGTCACACAGCGCTTTACGGCTTATCACGGCCATAACCCGTCAAAAAGTGGTCTCCCGTTAAGCAGACGATATTGTTCGCGTTGATGTGGAGTTTAAGACGAGCTCTAGTCGATTTATAGACGTGACAGGAGGCGGCGAAAAATCCGAACGGCGTCGGACGCGGCAAAAAGTTTTGAACTGCTCAAAACTTTAGTCCGCGGACAACCACGGGTGATACGTGGTAAAGACGTGAAACATACGTGAAACGCAGGTGATAATCAGCGTTCCGGCAGTGATTAAAGCTTAGTAAGACGCAAAAGCTTAGCAGTCTGTCACGGGCAAAGCGCGGTCATCGAACGTATGTTACACGTTGGTATAGCGATAGACTAGGCACATTTTCAGAAAAGACGTCGTTTTAAAGAGGAAGAGGCATTTTTTAGTAAAAGCAAACCTTATATCATTCTTACCTAATTTAGGTGTGCTGAGTACGAAAATGGCGGATACCAAGCTGAAAAATTGCTCTAAGTAGGTCAAGATTTAAATACAAAATGGCCGCCAAAATAAAAATGCATTTTTGCATGAAAGTTGATATGGAAGTTGTTTTGGTAGCACCAAACAGCTATTAATCAAAGATTGTAATATTTCAAGGCTTATTAGGATGTTAATGAACAGAAAATTTAAACAAAATATCTATGGGCCTTACTGCTCACCTGAAAACATTTAAAAGATACTGAAATTGTATGGGCAACAACACCTTCGTTGATTATCATGCGCAAAATTTGCTACGAAGTTAGATCTTGGCATGTTGATTATTTTTGCAACTTGGTGTTGTTATCTATTTATAATACTCTTTAAAAAATATGGTCAAAAACACAAATTCGCAAACAATTATACTCCAGGGGTAACAACTCCTCTATAGATCATTATATTCTTACAATCATTGCTACTTAGTTTGTCATGTTCATTATTTTTTAATGTATTGTTTTATATAACACTAATAGTTTTCTAGTAAATAGCCACAAAACCAGCACAATTTGCAAAAAAATAAGTATTTTTCAGGGGCAATAACTCTGTAAAAAGGGGTTTGATATTTATGAAATCAAAATATCTGTACCGGTCAGCCTTCGTCTCAGATGGCCTAGCGACAGAGGTTATTATGAAAAAATGTATATTTGACTCATGAACGAAGTACACATGTTTAATATAAGCCAGTTTTAAAAGTTTTCGCTTTTTTGGGGATTGTAGTTTGAACATAGGGCTGTATGTTTCTGTTTAATTCAATGAAATAAGTATGCCACATAACATGCTGAAACACTGATATATGTAGTCTAGAGTGTGAATGAAATAGCTTACAAAATTAAAACCTGTGTTTGCACTAAATGCTTAAGAATTTTTCTTTTTTGAAGTGGAAGAGCAAAGTAAATGTAACTACACTAGCTTTCCAAACCTATTTAGGGGTGCTAAGTCATCACCCAGCAACTCTAAGCTGACTATTTGCTAAAAGGTGAACTTGCACTACAAAATGTTGATGTGAAGTTTGATATTCAACTACAGCAAAAGTAATACTATATTTGGTTTTATTAAAACTGGTAAGAAGTAAGAGGGCTGAATGATATACCGTGATCCTTCTATTAAAGGAGATTAGCGCGGATGTCCCTTTTCAACCCTTCTATCTCCTGACTATTTAAATCCGTGTATCCCAAGACCAGTGTAATTTTGTAAGTTAATATCAACAAGGTATTACTCTAAAATAAATAGGACTAGTGGCTTGGTAAATGTAAAAATAGTGAAAGAGCAGGATCTAATATTTGCACAAAAACGGTTAGGCACCTAAGGCTATCCTACTGATATGATAGCAAAACTAGGGAAATATGCCCCTTCATAGGCAAGAGTAAAAAGGTGGGTGGCGGATTATGAACAGGACAAGCAGAAAATTAATGATGACCCCAGTCATAGAAGGTATGCCACTGTTGCAACCCCAGAAATGGTCAATAGAGCTTTGTTTTTATTCCATTCATGGAAGCCGAAATCACCATTGGTTGCTCATCTTTGAGAAATCCCTATTTCTTTCAAAATTTTTTTTTTGCAAATCTGTAAAAACAAAATTACTCTAAACATTTTCACAAATTTTGAAAGTTTGGCCACTAATCATTTTAAAATTGTGGAAACGTAGATAAAAACCATGGTATTGTTATGATTGACAGGTTAGTTACAGAAAATATAAGGGCAGTGAGTGGGCATTTCACAGAGAAGAGTACGTTCTGACATCCTGCAATAAGAAAGCTTTGGGTCTGTTGGGCTTCTGGCAATTAATCAGAAGCACACAAGATGCACTTTGTCGCGTGTTAATCTAAACATTTTAGTGGTAGATCCTGCTAGCTCCCATAAGAACTTTGTTTCTATGGAGGCAAAGCGGGATATAATTTCATTCCTGAGCCCAAATAACAGTCTAAACAATGGAATCATCTGTTCATCTCTGCCAAAGAAGGCAGAGAAAGACTGTTCCATCACCACATTTAACTTAGAAACTGATGGTATTCTGATGGTACATATAGATTATTTCCAAAAGGGATAAAAAATAAATGGCACATAATTTGTATTACTTTTGAGGCTGTTACGGAAAAATATTCAACTCAAGTGTTGTGGAAAACTCAGTAAAGGTGTCTTGTTCCACTGACACAATTTTACCATTGCCTAGACTGCAATTAACGATTGTTGCTTTAAATTTTAAATTGAGGGGCCAATTTTTTGCTTAAGCTTGCACATCAGTCTTGCTATTTACATTACCCAGTTTTATAGTTAGATGATAATGTTATATATTCATTGGAGGACTTTATGAATTTTCAAGAAAATGAATTATTTAAAAGTTGCATTGAGCTCCCAAAACTGTATAGAGACCGATACTATGTTGTAAAATAATGCAATATTACCGTCAAAATTCAAACCACTACATATGAGGTTCACAGCGTATCAATCGATATATGTTTTTAAGTTATGGTTGTGATTTTACCTATAAAAGCAATATCATTCTTAAAAGTTTGATGCATGATGACACGCATAGTAATTTGGTATTTTGAAATTGACAACCAGTACTACATACTATTTTGCAAGGACATGTGGCAAACTCTGTATAAGAGAGTGTTCTAGAATATGCTCTGTTTGCATTTCAAACACAAGTTTCGATTTTAACTGTTCACACCATGAGCAGTATGGTATTGGTAATGAACTCAATTTATTAGTCATGTAGATTTATCAGTACACTATGCAAAGGGTACACATAATTAACAAACACTTAACTATAGCCACCACTTTATTTTTAGATTTGGTTTAAACATTTATACTTCAGTTTAGCCCTTTTCATTTTAATGTAACAGCCCCAAGTCTGGAAGTTATGCTGGTATGTTACAAAGTACCATCTTTTGCTAAAACATGCAACTTAAATAACACTTAGAAATTATATGCCAATAAATTTAAACAGTCGCCATTTTTTTTTCGGAATTATGGGCTCAAATATCAAAATTTTACTTGGTGTCCGTCATTTTTTAAATACAGCAAACTCGAAGTATGTCAAATTAAGCATGTTGCCAACTTTTACTAAAATTTGAAACCCCAAGTAACATTTTGGCATTGGTACTCTATAAGTCGCCATTTTGTTTTTGGAATTATGGGTTAAAAAACTCAATATTGAGCTTGGTATCCGCCATTTGTGAATTCGGGATCCTCAAATTATGTTAAGTAAATCATGTTACCAATTTTTACCATAATTTAAAACCCCAACGAACATTTTTGCATTAGGACACCATTAATTTTAGCCGCCATTTTGTTTTTGGAATTATGGGTTCAAAAACTCAAAATTGAGCTTGGTATCCACCATTTTTGAATTCAGCAAACTCGAATTATGTTAAGTAAATCATGTTACCAACTTTTACAAAAATTTGTCAACCCAAGTAACATTTTTTGCACTGGTACATCATTAATTTTAGCCGCCATTTTGTTTTTAGAATAATGGGTTTAAAAACTCAAAATTGAGCCTGGTATCCGCTATTTTTGAATTCAGCACCCTCGAATTATGTTAGAAAAGCATGTTACCAACTTTTACTAAAAAATGCCGCTTCAAGTCACATTTTCTGAATTTGTTCCTAGTCTACGAGTGATAAGCGGCTTATCACTAAGAAATGGATTTTTCCGCGTGCAAAGCACTACCTTAACCCGTTAAACGATGTCTCAAACGACTAATCACTGCCTTTATGAGGATGCCTTCTGCAATGTACGATGCAATTGTGCAGAGACTAACACCAGCACTTACAACGAGACTAACAACTGGAGAGCACCCCTTGAACAAGGCCTGAAGGTTGCTATCGCACTGAGGCATCTTGCTTCTGGCTCCAAGTACCGTGAGATGCAATATGCCTGATGGGTCCCCACAACACCATAAGTCTAGTTGTGCGTGAAGTCTGTGAGGCAATCGTCCACGATATGCTCATAAGATGCTCATAAGTTGCTCTCCCCGCCAGACACTGAGGTCCAGTGGCGCCAGGAAGCTGATGATTGGTAACCCAGGTAGAATTTTCTACATGTCATTGGGATTATAGATGTGAAGCATATTGCGTTTAAAGCTCTTGCCAACGCTGGGTCCGACTTCTTCAACTATAAAGGTCTCTTCAGTGTTATCCTCCTGGTATTTCTGTCTTCAGACTGTTCCTGTGGATAGGCGAAAGCGGCAAGGGCTGATGCCCACGTCTACAATGAAAGTTAGTTAAAGGAGGGTCTACAATGACATCGCCGGGTTCCAACAGCCAGATCCTCTGCCAGGTGACACACAGGATATACCCTACTTCCTGGTAGGTGACGATGCCTTCGGGCTCAAGACCTACATGATGAAACCCTACGCTAACAGGGATGTGCACAGTCAAATGGGTCTGGGGGTCGTGGGGAGCCTCATCCTCAGCTAGGGCCTTGGCCTTGGTTTTCCCCGGCCTCTTCTTGGCAACGAAACCCTTCTTCCTTGGCATGATGAAGTAGAAAATTGCGTGGAGATGTGGACTGCAGAAGATCTGGATCGGCAATTGTGAAGAGCAGCCGTGCGCGGGGCGCTTTTATATGCGCCGCAAGCCAAGCTTCCGACGACGCCAAGCCGCTGTTACCCGTGATTGGGCAGTGTTATGGCAGTGGAGTGCCCGTTTTACGTCCGCGCTCAACGCTTGATCGGCAGTGCTACAGACGCGATGCCTTGGTTACTTGCCCCGCGTTCGAACACGTTTAAAACGATTTTAGCCTTATACGTGGCTAGACGTGGTTAGCCGTGCTTAGGTTCTTCAGTAGTGTAACAGCCGCCGACGGCAGCCCGTAAAATTACCACTTACGACTACGTCTACCAGATAATCATAATTTTTTGTACGTGATTTAGACGTGGAGTATAGTTTATGTAATTGGCTTAACTATCTATAAGTCGGTTTACACTTTCGCAAGTGTTTCCTTTTGGGAGAATAGCATGTACATTGTATGTTGTTTTTTCTTTATTGGTTCAAGTTACGAACTGTATTGTTCTGTTTTCTTTCAAAAATAAAATCATGTCCTGCAATGCTTTCTGAATCACTTCTGAAACAACCAGTTAAGATTTAATCGATAAAGACGTTTGTTCTAAAGTTATAATGAAGCGTGTGCTCTGTCAATTGCGAATCATATAAAACGGAAAGCGTAACATGTCTTCACGTAAAGCATAAGACAGCTGGTCGGAAAGCGTAACATTTATGCTACTCAGCTTAAACGAAACATTAAATTTCGCTTAAAAGCAGAGTAAAGCTTCTGTCTTTACAAGTTTATGAAAATATAGACATTTCTTGATAATTTTGAGTAGAAACATCATTTGAACGTTTTATTAAAATCAGCTGCTAAACAAAGGGGCCGGCCAAAAATGGAAATGTTACAGGAACGTGAAAAATATGACTATTTCTTGCAAGATTTTATATGGGGCAGTTAAGTACCATCAAATATAATGCGAATAAACTTTTGCTTTCTTTTAAAGTTTCGTTTTTGTGAAGTTATATGAAAAACCGTGTTCTTTGCTCTTTAACGTAAAGCGTAACGACCAAAAATGTATCATTTTACTCGGACGTAAATTAAAACCGACGGAATACTCCGACGTAAATGAAATACGGTGTATCAGGATTACCCCCGTGCAACAGTTTATTGGCAAAAATGTTTTTAAAAAAAACGTATCTTGCTCCGCCTTGCGACGCCCTTGTAATTGTAGATAAGCATGTAAAAAAGTTAGACCGTTCATGTCTAAATCATTTATTTTAGCATGTTAAGACTTCCTGTTGTACATTCCTGTTAAATTCAATTCTATGTAAATTTCATTTTTTTCACAGAACTCTTTTCAAAATGTTTCCGTCATTTAAGACTTTTTCGGTCGATATTTAAATTGAGCGGAAGTTACAAATAGAAATATTTCCTTTAGCACTTGTAACTTACTGAGACTAATATTCTAAGTACAAGACCTAGATTCTCATTTGCATGTACAATGATTTCTGGGAATGTAAAGATCCTGGAATTAAAAAAGAACCTTCGACAATCGAGCTGACAAACCTTCTCAAATGATCATCTGACCCGCTGTAATCTGAAAGTGCGCACTTTAGACCACTGAGCCACCGAACTGAGCCTCGTTATCATGGGTCAAAGGTCATGTTAATAATGGTAATCTTATTCCTGTTCCAGATCCATGCAAAGTTTTGCTCATGAAATGCTTTAAATAACCTTAATCTTATCCGTAAACCTGCATTTACCTTTAATCTCTATGCATGTAGATTAGAGGTCGTTAACCGTAAACTCGATGCAGGAAATTATTATTGGACAGGCAACCTAACAGACTGATATCAGAACAGAAGTCCATTATACTAATGGGATTTTACAGATATATAATACTAATATATATAACTGCATGTGTAAATCAGTTTGTTATGCGTGGAGACGTCCAAAATACTCATTGCAACAACCTTGCGATGGTATGCATGAATGTTTACAATAGCCAACATTATGATTAACAATTGAACGAATGCATAAAACAAAATGGTCTCCATCAGTAAAATGTTCTATTTTAAGGCATTATGTTATGAATAAAATTGTATTAGGTAAAGAAATAATACAGCGGCCAAACTCGAACTCGAATCAGGAACCTTCCCTGTATTAGTGGGAGTTACACTCAGTCTAACGAGTCCGCTCCGCCACTCCTTCTAGCTTGAATAGAAACCACCAGGTTCCTTCCTTGGTCTGCCACGATCCAGGGTCGGTCGAGCCCCTGGATGTAGCAGGGCAAAGGAAAAATGGAGTGACTAAACCGGGTCTCGAACCCAGAACCTTCCTAATATTATAGTAAAATGACAGTTCGACCGTCCTTTCACACTAAACAATGTTTCGCGGTTTTATTAAATTTAACATTAAATTTAAAATTGAAAGTCTTTTGTGGGTCATGGGGTCACGGTTAAAATATGCACATATCAGCACACAAGTATGCACGTAAAATAAATACAATAGTTAATCTTATCGTGCACACACGGTCGTGCACTTAAGATGTGTGCGAGGATATGTAATCTGTTACAGGAGCGTATGTACATGTAGTGATCATACCTAAACTGTGTGGTCTTAAAACGGTAACAAATAAATTATACAAATTCTGCAATTCTGATGGAAAAATGGAATATATATATATTCTTAATATATGTTTTATATTTTGCATTTTTGTTTTGATAACTACATGTAAAGAAATGTTATTTTGTGTTAATAGTATGCAATAAAACATGTTGGAGGGTCTTCAGTCCAAATAAGCAACCCTCGAAAAATTAAACCATTATTATTATAAAAGCTTAAAATGTATTAAAACACACACAAACACACACAGAGAGAGAGAGAGAGAGAGAGAGAGAGAGAGAGAGAGAGGGGGGGGGGGGTTGTGATTGATAGCTACAAATGTATTTCACCTGAATTTTTTTTAAAATCTGTTTAAACAACGAGTTAAAAAACCATTGACTCCTGACAGCTATAAAGCAGGTACATGTTGTTTTTCGTGACATTTGACTTTTAAAATGTCGAAAAATTAATTTTTTTAATTATAATTTTGATTAATTTATTTTTAAGTATTTTGAATTTATTGAAATTAATTTTGCTGTAAGGTGATAAATGAATTCAAATTGGGTGTCCCTGTAAAAAAGTGAAAGTTTTAAAAAATGAAGATCATAAAAAGTAAGAATACACGCGTTCATTATTTCCCTTTTTTACTAACATAACTTCAAACTGATTTTTTTATGTAAATCAGTTTTTTGATAAATGAAGATAAAGTCTATAAATCAAGAGTTAATGAGAATAATAATTTGAGGCTAAAAAGTTAAATAACGTATGAAAAGGACTAATCTATATAGGTACTGGATGAAAAGACTAACGATCCGTGAGTAAGTCATTAGTTAGGTATCAGTATTGTCAAGGTTAAAAAGTACATAACATCATACATCACTGAATTATGTGACCTTTGACCCTTATATAAAAAACTGACAACGTTATTAAGTATAACTTTATAGTTTTAACACCAGCAATGATATGACTGACAAAACTATCAAAGTAATATCCTGTAATTCATAATGAGTTCTGTTAGATAAATTGAAAAAGAATTTTAAGTTCAATCATTCAAAATTTAGAATAAATTCTTTTAAATTTTTCCAAATATGTTTCAGAAGTTTTACAATATTCAGGTAATGAAAAAAATTCTTTAGTTGATTAGTTAGAATGCTGTTTTACGTCACATCATGAGACTTTTTTCAATTAGTGATAAATTGTGATAATTATTTTATTAATCTCTTAGGGATCTAAACAAAATCATTTTATAAAAATATATTTATGCGCTACTCTGCCTTAAAGCTTAATGCGCGCTTACAGTGACCTTCAGGGTGCTAGTGCAATCGCCTGCAATGTTTCATCAAAACACCACCTGACATAGCAACTCAGTCCATTATACTGCAGTTTGGACATGCAGTCTAACTTGCGGTCGACCGGGGTCGAAACCACAGCGGTAAGGCACTTTGGGAAACGTGATATTTTAACCAAGCACTTGACCATCAAGTTAGTCTATGCTCCTTCATATCCTTCTCCATTGACTAACTTGGGGAGAATTAGAGAGGATGGCACAAGATAGAGAAAAGTGGGAAAACTCTAGTCCTTGGCCTATGCCCCCCCCCCTCCGGCGTAAAAAGGACTAGGTAGGTAGCACTTGAACACCGCAATCCAAAAAAAAGTTGGTATAAGCAGAAATAAAATAGACCTTAAACATATTCCAATGTAAACAAAAAGGCTCTAAAAAAATGATATTTATTTTTCATGAAAACTTCACTAAAAATTCCCTCATTTGCATGTATTGTCATGTGTTGAATTTTTAATATTTCTTTTAATCTAAAGGGTTAATTAATTTGACAATTTTTATGACTGTTATAAATCAGAATTAAATCAGAATTTAAAGAGGTGAAATGGAATTGATAAAATTAGACAACCTTTTGGATTGTCATGTGCAGAATGTTGAATTGTGCAGAATATTAAATGGTCAAAGGCATAGTGTATTTTTGTAAAAATGTGAATTTTTGCACATGCCATCTGTAAATGTGAAAGTAAAGTAATTCTGTATAATTTTGCACTTTTCAAGGCCATCATAATTTCTGCCCCGTGACCTGTTGATCTAGACAACCGTTGTGCTGTTTGGTAGAGGTAGGTCAAGGGCGCGCCAGTTATATACTCCTGGCGGGAAATCTAAGACAGAAAAAGGAAATAAAATAGTAACTCGTGATGATTAAATAATTTGTTTTAAATTTCAAACAATGGCGTTTAAGATTTCTGAAGAGTTTTAGGATATAAACCATATTATATCAGGTATGCAGTGCTTCCTGTCACGACCTACGTCTGTTAAGTTGTGATATGACGAGGGTATACTTGTGTGCACGACTGTATGTTGTGATATCGGGTGATGCAAAAATTTACTTATGTGCAATATGCTGCATATTCAGCATACTTTGATGTCATTTAATAAGGTCATTTTAAAATGTAAATAAATTCAATTTTAACCAAACCCACTTGTAATTTATGACATATACATGTACCATATTTATATGTATTTAACGATAACATTTTCAAAATGGCAGTTGAATTCTACTAAAACATTTGTACTTGAAATTGGCTTTACATATGTGCGATATATCTTACTGGACTTGGAGCCAAACTAAGTCTGCATACGAGCACAAAACGTTTTAAATCGCAATAACATATTTTGTTTTGCTTTTAAAAGAGCAGTCTTTCTTTAGGTTTTATTCGACCAAAGCTTGAACACCCCCCCCCCACACTATGTTAGATATTATGAATTAGTTTTGCGCAGAAATAAAGAATTGAAAGTTGTTATCATGTGTCATTGAACGATTCGCACCTTTTTGAAATCACTAGGTCAGTCGTAACACAATCTTCAATAAAGTATTTCAATACTTCCGTTTTTCAAAATATCTAAACACCTTCGGGCGTTGTAACCAACACGTCAACATGCAGAAAAGATGGTTGGTAAAAGGTAGAAATATTACATTACAGGTAAAATACCACATAGTATGAAGCTATTGAGAAATGTCGCCGATAAAATGAAAGGAGTATTTATTAGAAGTCCATTATACCATATGAGCTTTTGATAGCTGCACTATATATCGCTGATGAAATGAAAGAGCATTTATATCGCCATCCTATATAACATTACATATCAGTAAGTTGATCATCTTAGGTTTAACATTCTGATTATTTCATAGACAGAGATATGTATATTTCATAGACAAAGATATGTATATTTCATAGACAGAGATATGTATATTTCATAGACGGACAGAGACAGACAGATGTATATTTCATAGCGACAGTCTTGCGTTTTTACTGATACGATTCCAGTCAGACATCGATCAATGATCATGTACGCATGTTTTGATGTCGTTGAACAGTCGATTGAAGAAGTAATGTACAGCTCTGCCGAAAGTGTAACAATCATGATAAGCTGGCAAATAAATACCGATCGGCAGCCCATGTCAGTTTCTCGTTAGCTATATCTCCACACGGTGTTCATATTTTATATCTATCTCTCGATAATTTTTAATTTACTATCCATATCTCGGTGGTTACTTGGTAGTCGAGCTTAAGCCCCCTTTTGTTAACTCATGATCAGTGTTAAACTTTCGACAGGTCTGTACTTTACAAAGTATGTATAGATTACGTGTAAATCCACGATATACTCTCCATCTACTTACCAGTACCAGAGCTGTTTTGTCCGTGAACTATAATCAACAAAAGTCATACACATGTCATTTATTTACTTATTACTTCATTTACAAGACATTATCTGCAGATAACAATAAATACTACAAGGTCGGTCTAAAATACAAATTCCACGCCAGTACATTACAGCGGTTTTGTTATAATGTTGCATAGCCAGCGTCTGACGAACAAATAGACACTGCAGGTTTACACTGGATCGTCAGTTTAACCTAGATTTACGTTTAATTTACTTTATTAGATGTTTTAGTACTAGTAGCTACATGGAACTAACTTTTCTCCCACGAGTTACTGGCTACTAGTAGCTAACTTTTCTTCTACAAGTAGCTAACTTTACCTATCTAGAAAAATCTGCACTGCTGTTTGGCATTGGGCATGTTCTTAGGGATTCATATGCATGCATTGGCGAAAAATGTACACCGATACAAAGAATTTTAGCACAACAATGTTGCCCAGTATGCGTTTTGTCCTAGGGATATGAAACAACCGTTTTGCAGACTATCGTGTACTGATAAAAACTACTTGTACACTGTACTTGTAAACCGAATTTTGCCCCGACGTGAAAACGTTCTAAAAATAACACTAAATATGATTTTGAACTAAGTATATAGACATTGCTAGTATCTTTATTCTATTTGTAGTTAAATCACTAGTAAAAACCATCTTTTCACTGCGGATCAATTATTTGTTACATAATTATATACTCGCACGAAGATTGTTCACGAACGACAACAGATAATGAATGACCTCTTAAAGATTTTTCCAAAAGATATTTGGCTACCATGAAGTAACACGTCTAACTGCGTTGTAGTTAAAATGGTCAAGTTTATTTTTAGATCACTCTAAGCTTATAATAATTTTTTTTAAATTTCGTTGAAACTTTATTTGTGGTTATATTGTCAAAAGTTTTCAAATTTAAGTTAAGGAATATCTTGGTTAAGAATTGACTTTGAAGCTGGAACCAGACTTAAAACATATTAACGGGAGGTGAATCAAGTAAGAATATGTGGAAAGTTTAGGATAAAGTTAACGTCGTAAATGCCCGGAATAACGTCGTTAAAGGAAGAATGTGAATCAATATGATTCCATGTCCAATTTTCGCAAAAACTTTTTTGGAATAAAGCACGATACAGCGGCGAATCCCTATTTTTTTTAAAGAAAACTAAGGGCCACCACCTTTGCTATCATGTGACAGTAACTTACGCGTAGTTATTAAGCACACTTAGTGCGTACTTATGTTATAAATTGATATATTCAAAGGTTTAATTGTTCTTAAAACTTATAGCCGAAGTAATGACTGTTGGTATAAGTGGTACTTGTATCAAAAATATACTGTCATTGTATCCTGTATTAGTGGAAACAAGAGGGGGAAGTCTGACATCTCCAATATCTCTGATCATTATACACGCTCAAGTACCAGGGCAGACAATGTGAGGGGGTGATAACATAATTCACGGACACGGATCATATTTAATCCAATAATTTGTACATCCCACTTAAAATAACCTCAAATATCTTAAAGAAGACATACATTTTCCCATACATATATCTTATATCTCTAAGTGCTAGTTCTTAATAAAATAAAGCCATGAGATTTTTACAAATCGAAAGACATTTAGAAGTTAAGGATCGTTTGCACCCTAAGTTGCATTTGAAAAAATTGACTAAATAATGAAAAGAGTCATTTTTTTAGCATTTCTGTTGAGAAAAAAACTTAAAAAATATAGTAAATATTGACATGTATAAATATTGGAATTAAAAAAAAATTCAACCATCGCCGAAGGAAAAAAAATCAAATTAGAACAGCTGCATTTCATCAAAATATAAATGTATTACACCATCATAATAGTGTTGCAATCCGTTTTGTTATACATGTGCAAATATAAATGATCAAAGTTTGTCTTGATTTCAATCAATTGACCTTTAATCGGTGAAATGTGTGACGATTTGTTCCTTAAAATTTTGAGAACAATTGCGTTTATATGAGCAATAAAACCCATTGATCACGTGACTTGCTATAAATACACTTATCTGGCTGTTCCATTGTGCAATGCTGTTTCTTTCAGGATCAAAAAATAAAGTAAGATTAAAAACGCAAAATATAAATTTTAACCACTGAAAGACCAAGAAATGAACTTCCACTACTGAACAAAGCAAACTACAGGTAATAAAGCGCGTTATTCATGCGGACGTGTTTTGCATGGCCGTTGAAGTTATGGCATTATAAACGCCATTTTAAGAGTGTTTAAATATTTACAGTCGTATTTTGATGATAATCAGCTTCACCTCTGATGTAGTACGGATGAGATCCACCTTGTATATATTAACACATTCTTCAATTTTTACAGACAATGTTTATAAACATGACAACAATTTCGCATTTTCACGTCCCTAGCATAATGCAAAACTAATGTACACTCTTCAGTATAAAAATGAGCTCCAATACCGTTTTCACATTATAAATAACTAAATAAGTTTTTGATTATTATCAATATTTTCCCTTTTTTCCTTAAAAAATAAAACCGACAATTCCATGATCAGAACATTCTAAATGTTGTCCATCACCCCTAAGTATTATAACGTTTTGGGATAATAAATACAGAGAAGCTTTTTTGAGAAGCTAGTACTTGTATATTGCCTAGAATATGGAATAATTGAGACGTTATCAATCTGATAGTATCATTGATGTCTTGTAGTGTTTTGAATGTCTAACTTATTGATTGTAACACATTAATGAATTCTCCAGAACATCGGTGCTACATTGGCTGCTCAACCTGCGCGTAAACAGTTAGATTTACTTAATAAGTTGTTATATTGATCGGTAACCAAAAACTAAGTTGTAACCGCCATGATACAGGCACTCAATTGAAGGTCAGGGAATTAGACATATTGATACGTCAAAAACAGAGAAAAAAATAAATCACGTCTAAAGTATATAGCTATGTTATGGAGAGGGCTTAGATTTTTAATAGTGTGCGTTTTCAGGTTCATGGCTTTCAGTCTTCGCTTTATTTACTGGCAAAATTTAGAGGCATTTCCAATGCAAAAAATGAAGAGAAAAAAAATAAACCCGAATCCATTTTGACTTTTCCCCCAGTATCGGTTTTCTGGAATTACATGGTGTCCGTTTCCTTCTCCGAGCTTAGTTTCACTTTCTGATGAAAGCCAGATTTAGTGTTATAATGTTGATAATTTTCCCATATTGAGTCAATTTGATGATTCACAATTTGTACAGGAAAAGCCCAGAAGTTACATTGTGTTGGTTGTAACGATGTTATAAAATAAATTCTTGGAGATTTGAGTTGAGTAATAGTGGTTAAAATCCCAGTCAAGAATATCTAACTTGTATGAAGACGTCGCCAGCTATAAGCGAAGGTGCAGAAATTTTGCCTGTGCGTTGCGTTGATGACATTATATTATACAGCGGGGTTCTTTATGCTGCCACGTGACCTCGTTTATTTTCTAATTCCCATCCGAAAGAACCGTGACTTTCATTTTGTAATGCCGAGTGCTTGCCGAAAGAATTTCAATCTTGGGTCAGACTGGGCCGTGGTTCGCACCCACGGCCTCCCACTTATGAAACGAAATCTACCAACTGAGCTACCGCAGTGACATAATATATCAAAGAACTACTACTTTCTAGGGTGAAACAGTACTCAGACCCCGGTACCAGATATTTGAAATTTATAAACATGCTGTTTTCGTTGTTTCGTGATCTTGGTTGTTCCTAACAGGTGTTTTAGCTTTAATTTATCAAATGCGTGGAAACCAAATTCGGTGGTCATTATGGATACTAGACATGTCCAAATAATTTTTTGCCAACACTAAATGTATTCCAGATTACATAGTCAGCCCAAGTTATAGATTTTCTATAGCTATGCCAAGATTGCTCACAATAATGTAAAAAATGACTTGATTTTTCTGAAAATAAAATATTTTTGAACATACAACCGTTAACCTATCAAAAAACAAACACACCAATTCATGTCCAAATCACAATACCAAAGTAAAGTAAAATACGCATGAACGTCCACCAAGAAAGCGAGATCAAGTGCTCCGTAAAAGTAAGCACCCTCTACATCCGCCAAGTGTGAAATCGAAAAACATATTGAACTATGTCACGTCAAATATATCCAGGGCAAATGTGGACACAAAAGTGTGGCCCACTTAATTTTGTAGGGCCTTGATAATCCCATGCTTGTAATAGCCCATGTGTCAACAATTTGTAAGCATTTTTTTCGTTGTATAAAGTTCCCACTGTGGGGAACAAGCTCTTCCCATCTCGGGTACTGCTATATGTTCTGAAAATTCGAAGACACTCAATGTTGTTAGGTTGTTTAAGAGGTAGCCTTGTAGGTAAACACCCATGTAAATAAAACATCGTCCCTTATAAACAGGTTCCACTGTTTACATCTTCTCAAATCTTTATTGGGGTTAGAAATAATTTCAATCATTACACTTTATGCATTGTCAATCAGTACACGTTATATTGATGGCTCCTGTCAACGATCATTGAACTTTAGAGTAGTAATTCACTTCAATACGAGAAACTCCAATCATAAATAATCTTAAAATTGAAAGACAGGTCACGGCATTAATTTGTCATCATATATCACATTTATAATCTTACTTTTTGATAACAATTCCATATTTACTAATTTGACATATCATACAAGACCTACCTGTACTTATCAAGGTCTGACATGTCACAGAACGAGCTGCCCCGAACATGTACATATCAATGTGATAGTATGACAGGCATATCACAATGCAAAGATGAAAACTGTCCTAAATGCGTATATTTCAAGGTAATAGTCTGACATATTAAAGTGAAAGTTGGCTCGACTCTGTACATGTCAAGGTAATAGTCTGACATATCAAAGTGAAAGTTGGCCCGACTCTGTACATGTCAAGGTAATAGTCTGACATATCAAAGTGAAAGTTGGCCCGACTCTTTACATGTCAAGGTAATAGTCTGACATATTAAAGTGAAAGTTGGCCCGACTCTGTACATGTCAAGGTAATAGTCTGACATATCAAAGTGAAAGTTGGCCCGACTCTGTACATGTCAAGGTAATAGTCTTGACATATCACAGTGAAAGTTGGCCCGACTCTGTACATGTCAAGGTAATAGTCTGACATATTAAAGTGAAAGTTGGCCCGACTCTGTACATGTCAAGGTAATAGTCTGACATATTAAAGTGAAAGTTGGCCCGACTCTGTACACATCACGGTGACAGTACTAGTCTGACATATTCACAGAACGAGCTGCCACAAACCTGTAGATGTCATGGTGACATTCTGACATATAACAATTCGAACTACCACGAATCTGTACATACCAGGATGTTAATTGGTCATTTCTGACATATCACAGAACGATCTGCCCCGAATCTGTACATACCAGGATGTTAATTGGTCATTTCTGACATATCACAGTACGATCTGCCCCGAATCTGTACATACCAGGATGTTAGGATGTTAATTGGTCATTTCTGACATATCACAGAACGACTGCCCCGAATCTGTACATACCAGGATGTTAGGATGTTAATTGGTCATTTCTGACATATCACAGAACGACTGCCCCGAATCTGTACATACCAGGATGTTAGGGTTTCAACGGGCTGCCCGAACCAGTCAGAATTTTACTAATTTGACATATCACGCAGTATGAGTTGACACTAACCAGTAAATACTAGTATTAGGGTGTCAAATTCAATTTTGGAAGAACTTTCATTTGTATCCTATATTAAAATTTTCATTTTACTCAAAGTCTTAAAATGACGGAATGAAGTCATTTTTAACATATCTCTGAAAAATAGTATTTCAAACATTTTACAAATATAACTTAAGGAGAGAGACACGGGGATGGGGTGGGGGGTCACAAAATCCAAGCTCATTTTTTAAAACAATATTTTGTAACAATTTGAATTGTTTTATTTCGTCAATGGGGTAATCTGAAAAATTTATCAAATACATGTCGCAATAACTGAAAAAGTAATTATTTGTTATTATGAATTTAAAAGGAGGGGTGCAAAAAGTTACTAGGCTTGAAAAAAAAACCTTGTTAACTATGAAAATATACCGGTATGACAGAGTGATGTAAATACAAATTTCCAAGTTAAAAAATATATTTATGTTGTTTTGAAGATATCAATCATTAAAATTGATCACGAAATACATGAAAAAAATAATTTTAGCTAATCAAGCCTTCCTTATGTTATTTAGCCAATCAGTGACACTCTGCCAGGTGAACTTTTGATATTTTGTTTCTACAATGATGATGTCCGAATGTGTAATTCTGTGGATTGCTTAGTGCATTCACGAAATATCATTTTATTGTTGAATATTTTTTTCGACATACTTTATTTTCGTGATATTAATGTCTCGCGAAAATACAATTCATGACAGTAAAATATGTGAATGGAGAAGTTCCTTTTGTCACCCCTCCAAAATGTGAAAATAATAATTACAGGCTGACCAATTCGGACTTATCCGTTTTGTACCATAAAACGGATAAACGGACGGACGGACGGATAAAATGAAAAATTCCCACTAGACAGATTTCTCTCTCTCCATTTTTACGGATTTTTTAATTAAAAGTACATGTACCAAAAAGTCGAACTTTTTGTATGGAAATTGTACCAAAATCAAAAACTTAACGATAAAAAAGTAGGAATGGCAACCTTGCTCACTAAAATGAACCGATCTGGACAAATTAATAAAATTTGATTGGTCAGCCTGTAATTATAATTCAATAAAGAATTGGTCAATGAAATTTAAGCTCTTTAGTCATAATCTAAATTTTATTCGAGGGTGGCAATGAAATTATTTCACGATTTTCGTTAAATCACGAAATAGGTTCGCAAAATATACAGCCAAGTTCTTAGAGCCGATATCGGTAAAGGCGTCGATAAATTTATGAATATCTTTAACTCAAATCATATTTAAATATGCTTTGTTTGCATAACAAATTAATATAAACAATTCTATCTGGTACTGAAAGTCCGGAGAGAATACAACATGCATCGAAGTTATTACATAGCATGTATATTATATAACTTGTACTGACTGTACTCAGTAAAAAAAACCTGATTGGTATGTACTTAACTGTTTTATATTGAAGGTCATAATAGCAATGTCGACCAATTTTATATTGAAGGTCATTATGTACAGTCATATGGACCAATTTGTATATTAAAGGTCATTTGATATGTCCTACTTTTTTTTAACTATTTTGAAACTTGTTGGCTATATTAATGACAAATTAACGCCATGCTGAGTTCTGATTCATATTACTAGGTTAATCTGAAAAGTAATCAAACAAGCTTATTATCTCCGGATTTATTGGAGATGCCTATCTAGTTTTTTGGGTTTTTAATATATATATATTTTTTTTTATATTTTTTTTTAAATTATTTAATTTTTAATGGTAAATTTCGAAAAATTGTATTAAATGAGTCGTTGTCAAAAACACAATAAATGAAAAACACTCTTTTTGGCAAAAATATTCCCCCCACAAAACTTAAATATGTCCAAAAATATTAATTGTCAACACTATTTTCCCGCAAATGTAACCCCCTACACCCTTCCCCCTCCCCTCAAAAAAGAAATTGCTAAGTGCAATGTCGGAATTTACCCTGGGAACTCACGGCAAACTGCCTTGTTTGCTTGCTACTTATTTTTTGCGATATTCTATCATAAGCCACAAAGGACATACCCAGTAATTGCATGGATTGTCATTTCGAAAATAAGATAAAATTAATTTTTGGTACAAATACATTAAAAAGTGATATAATACTACATGGATTCTTATAATGCTAACCAGTATACCGATGACGTAATTACACTGGCACCGTGTGTGCAGCATTGATGCTCATTGATAAGTATAAAACCTACAACATCCTTTAAAACTTTTATAAATACGCAATATAAAAATTAGAGCCAATGATCTAAAAATTTAAAGAAAGAGCCAAGTTGTTTATAAAGTGATGGTTTTGACTTATCATGCCATTCAGTCTATATCTGGTAACTATTTCTGGTAAATAAACGGGCGTTTGAAAACACTTAGTATAAATTAATTTTAACAACACAGACAGTAAATAAAAACGATGAAGTCACGGTTAACACAGAAAGTACAATGTTAACTTTGTAGTGTATTACTTTTGAATTTTTATAAAATGGCATGCAAAGGTATAACAATTTACTTTTCAATGGTATTATTTCCTAAAAATAGCATTAAAATGTTCGAGTTTGGAGCGGATTATTGTGTGAATCTAATCTCTAGCTACTAAATTAAATCGATCGCTAATGCTATGTAAGTAGGGTGGAGTGGTGTATTGATGTTTTAACCCCCCCCCTCTCAATGCAAGTTTCTTTAATTTATATCGAGATATTCAATTCTGGGATGGTGTAAGAAGCCGGAATATCCGGAGAATACCAGACCTTCGTCAAGCTAACTGACAAACTATCTCACATTAGGATCCGTCTCGAGTGGGATTCGAACCTATAGGAGGCGAGAGGCGGTAAATGTTATCCCTAAACGCACGCTTTTAGACAACGCCGCCACCGATTTCAACACCCTGTTCTTTTAGACAACACCGCCACCGATTTCAAAACCCTGTTCTTTTAGACAACGCCGCCACCGATTTCAAGCCCCTGCTCTTTATTTAGACAACCCCGCCACCGATTTCAAGCCCCTGCTGCATCGAGGAATTACGATGGAAACTTAAGAAAACCATGTACAATCTAATACTAAATGTTTATCATTTTTGTATACATTATCTTGGGTAAATCCCAGATTTTTTACAAGTCAGCACTTCTTTTGTTTATAAGTAACGTGTTGATGTGTTCAGATCTGATATAAAACAACATCGTACATCAAACACTGAATCAAAGTTATATCAGGAGTAACATATTTGTAATAGCCAGATATATTATAACGTCACTGAAATAACAGCAAAATAAGCAAATTTACTGTTTTATCCTTCCCCTGTATCTTCACTATATGGATTTAATTTATATATTTCAAAAAGGGTAAGGCTTTCTTTTGTAACCTCCCACTCGTAAATTCTATAAGTTTTTGAAAATATATTTTTCATTGAAATGTTCTAAATGGATTTTTAGGTTTAACTTTTTGAATTTAAGACTTCTGTAGTAATACTATGCTAAGATTTTTTGGCTGAGGGAACAAAATTTTACCAATGAACTAAATAATTTACTGCTCCGCATTGAAACTTCGTCCGCCTTAATTAATATGCACATTTTTATATTATGACATCATTATGACGTCAATATCTATATCTATTTAGGTTCGGTTTTACGGATTATTCCAAAAAGCTCTAAAACAACATTAGTTACACTGGTGTCCTTTGTGTTGTAAGCATTGGTCTTTGTGCTTTTTTCAATGAATTGAACTAATATGCATGATTAATTGAATGCATTTAGGAATATTGCACTTATGTCGAGACGTCACAGGCTAAAGGTGAGGTGGCAGACAGATTTACCTTTTCAGTGCTTTCTGGGAGTGTTTTTTTATGAGCCATCCCTGTCGTGACGATGGGCATCAGTTTTTAAGGCCTCTTCCGGAAGATCCCGCGACTTTCTTTTCTAAATGTCGAGTGCTTTGCGAAGGAGCATTACCTTCCTGATCAGACCACCGTCGAAAACACGACATACCACAAACAAAGCGAGCACTTTAACAACTGAGCTACCGTAGTGATTTGATAGCACATATCATTGTTGTAACAATTATTTTAAAGTGCCAATTCTGAAACATTGTTTACAATTGTCTCAGTATCTTTGTGCCAAGTTTGCAATTTAAAGAGAACACTGTGTATAATCAAATGTTAATGTCGTTTCTATTGTATTTTGTTGTAATCTCTAAGATATATAACTTATATGTATTCAAGGGCGGGAAAACAAAAGATCTATATAAACAATGAACTGATTTTGTTACATAAAGTTACAAACTGAAGATGACATTTATATAGTTCTGACAACAAATTAATCCGCTTGGCATTATAAATAATAAGTCATCTAAAAAACAGACAAGATAATGCTACAAAAAATACAAAACTCGTCACAATCACATCATCTTAAACGCCACAAGTCATAGATTAGGGTACAGACCTGTCGAAATGTTAACACTTAGCTAAAGAAAACGAGTCACCGAATGGCCAAGATAGGGATAGCTAGTCTGTAGTATAGAAGAGTAGCGTTGAGTTGAGTAATGGTGTTTAACGTCTCAGTTAAGAATATTTCACTTATATCGAGACGTCGCGAGCTATTATAGGCAAAGGTGCAGAAATTTTGCCTGTGCGTTGCGCTGATGGCATTTTACAGCAGGGTTTTTTATCATGCAAAACCCACCGCGACACCGGACCTCGTTTCGTTTTAAGATCTCATCCGAAAGAACCGTGACTTTCGTTTCATGATGCAAAGTGCTTTGCGAAAGAACAGACACTACCCATTTTCAAGTCTAGGGTCAGACCCGGTCGGGGTTCGAACCCACGACCTCCCACTTACGGAGCGAGCACTACCAACTGAGCTACCGCAGTGGTCTGAAGTATAATAGAGAATAGCCTGAAAATCCATCAAGATATAGGTCGCGAGTTGAAGACGAGAAGAGGTGATAATTTGTTACTTATTAGTTAGTTAGTGATAAACTTTCGACAGACCTGTACTAATAATAATTATGATATTTAGATATTACAATACGGACATATTTACACCCCCATAACTAATCCAATACGAAATATCTCACAAAACAGGAAAATATAATGCGCGATTTTAAGTACGTTTTATCCGGAATGCAGTTATACTTGACTTTATCATGATGGTTCAATTTTTATCATCTTAATATGAATGTTGAATCGAATACGCGTTATATTTCATTATTTGTTTAATGGACCCCTCCCTCTCCCTCATCCTTAGCACCAAGTTGAGAGCATTGCAACTGAAACGCTAAGTGCTCGAGTCCGCGACATCGACGAGGGTTTATACTAAAATGTGCCTTGTAAAAAGTACAAATACAACACATATAACAAAACAATGTTTTTTTTTAGTTTTTGACAATAACACATACTGACTTTTTTATCCATCTTTTTTGTTGTTGTTTTATAGAAAAGTTGTAATTTGCTGTTTAGTTTTGTTTAATCAACTGTGCAAGATTGTAAGATCAACGCTTACTTGCACCAAATTTAGTGTGTGTGTGTGTGTGTGTGTGTGTGTGTGTGTGTGTGTGTTCAATTAAATCCTGTTCAATATTTTATAAATCTCAAAAGAAAATTACAAAATGACACGCGCGACGAATCACTGTCCAAATTATACAACACCTTGAGCAATTAATAATAATAAACAATAATACCATCTAAAAAAAATTATGTAAAATATAAATGCTATACAATATCAATTTTAATTTAATATTGTCACCTGGTTCAATCTGAATAACATATACATTTATATAAAACAAATGACAAGTTCAATGACAAGTTATCATGTTAATTATTTAAAAAATCATTAACATTAACCTAATTAATCAAATAATAAATTGATAAACTGACCTCCTTCTGTGTGATGACCAAATAGAAACATGATGACAAAGACGGCGTACTGAGCCATGGTGGGTCCTCTGACTGATCAATGCAGGACGTGTGGTGATATCCAGAAGGCTCTAAAGAATGAGTTAAACTGAGACTGCAAAACGAAATCCGGGTGTTTATATAGCCGGCCGGCGGAGAAGTGATCAGCTGTGTTCCTCGACTAATGACAATTAACTGAGAACCATCTCACAGCACCAGTACAGGCAAGCTGCCAGGATTGGCGTGGTTAATACACGCGTATCAAATACACAATACGGCTACATTTAACTGCCATAGCTAAAAATTAAATTTTTTAAATACATCGCCATTTTTATAAATTATGAAGTATGTGTATTAGACAATTATGATAACGTTTTTCTCATAAAGATCATAATTCGTCATGTTCATCATTCATTATCATTCCCCTCCCTCATAGTTTGTGATTTCTTCCCCTCAGATGGATATTTTTCCTAAAAAGAAAGTTTTCACGCTGTTATAAAAATCGATCAGCCTTGAAAATGGCTCAGTTTCTTTTTAGACAACAAGACTAATAGCTCCTTAGACAACAAGACTAATAGCTCCTTTAGATACTCAAGACTTGATATTAATTATGCTTTGCTTTTATCTAGGTTTGCTCGGCTTAGCTAGGAGCTATTTAAGCTGGGATGTTCGGATCAAGTGGTAACTGATATTGACGTATGACTGTGAAATATGGGTTTTTGAAAATATTAGATTTAATATTTAACGAAATCAAATAGCAATATATGGCGGGGTTATATATAAAATATTTGTCTGAATGATATTTGTATAACTTGTTTAAAAACACATTATTAAAATAAAACTTTATCAGCGTAAAAAAGATGCGTGAAGTGGATTTTCTGTAGTCCATGTAGACAATGGTTCTGGAACAAGTCTACATTATACAGTGAGCAAGACTTTCTTTTATAAAATTATTGAAAAAATATTTTTCACAAAAATGTTCCTAATGGCTTGATTCAATCGTGAAGGGTTTTTTTTTCGAGGGGTGGGGTGGGGGGGACTGGAAGTCTTTCCGACCAGTTTTGATTGTGTGTTGTTTACATGGGCTGTTTAACTGTGTGTCCTATAAAAAGAAAAGTTAAACAACCGGATTTTCCTAGAAACCAATACCGGTAATTACATGAACTAGAAAACATGGCTGAGTAGTGGCTATAGACAAGACCGGGAAGTAGCCAGTAAATTTGCAGAAAAACAAACATCACGCAAAAAAATCCGTTTTACCGTAGTCGTTAAAACTTATAAAGTTAGAATTTGGCCACCTGTAAATTCTTGTCGAGATTACTATGGAGAACACATTTCACATTTGATAACTCTTTGCTATGCAATAACAGGTTTTATATCAAGAAATCCGTGTGCAGGTATTTCTCATATCAAGAGTGATTACTTTTCACGGGTGATTAATTTTAATGTCATGATTTGTTTTTATTTTGATATCTTATGACACTTTCCAATACACATATGTTTCATGATAACATTAATTATGATAAGACGATGTTTAACTATTATGAAAAAACAACTTTATATTGTTTTCAGAATTATTCCTAATCATTTCGACATGACAATTTATATTAAAAAAAAAACCAAATCACCTAATCCAACTCATTAACATATCCGCATTTAAAACACACGCACATTGATATCAATTTTGGTGTAAAATGCGATAACATATTCGTTATAACGCCGAATTATCAAATATTTGCCGAGAATTTACCGAGAAGTTACATAGTATTTATTTGACCTCAAACTTGGACAGTTAATTTTTATGTCACGAGTTGGTATGTGGTTGTTCTACAGCCTTATCATGTGTCCAAGTGTCTGAAAATGCAAAAAGTGAAAATGAAATTTGATTTATTAAGGCAGAAGCTGATATAGGATTACTGATCGTGTGTTTTATTATATAAGATGGCCGCTGTTGTATAACTACAATAGACTTTTTCATCCGATTTACGGTTTCCACGCATTCAATAGAAAGCCGTGTAGAGAGTTGATTTGTAGTTGGTATAGAATTGCTCGGCAAGTTAACAGTGTATTCAAAATGGCCAATGTTACTGAAAATGTGATTGCATTAACATAATTTAAGCCTATACTTCGCACAATTGCCAGCTAAACTTATGGCATGACGAAGCGTGACTTAAATCTCTCCTCTGAAACCACTGGGGTAATTGAAATCATGGTGTGGAAGGTCCCTAGGTAGGGTAGATTAAGTTTTATACAGGCCAGCTCCGCCCGACATCCAAGATGGCCGCCGTTGCTATGATAAATAGCAATAATGCAAAAGTAGCCATTGTACATTCAATATTCTACCGATATTGTTCAAATTGGAAGTGTAGAAAGCAATTAACGGGACATTTAACATATGTTACAGGTTTTTACGAGAAATCTTTCGTTGACCTAATTTTTGCAAATTATGCAAATGAGATATTATTATGTGCCAATTCTTTGAAAATCTTCTCCTTTGAAGCCACTTGGGCAATTGAAACCAAATTTGGCATGGAAGGTCCTTAGTTAAGGTAGACTAAAGTTTGGACAAGAAAGCCCCGCCCGACATCCAAGATGACCACCGTTACTATAAATAGCAAAAATTAAAAGTGGTAGCCATTATGCATTCCATTTTCAACCGATTTTGTTTAAATTTGAAATATAGAAAGAACATAACAGGACACTTAACATATGTACCGGGTTTTTACGAGAATTTTTTCGTTGATCTAATTTTGCAAATTATGCAATGAGTAATAGTAATTCTTAATTCTTTAAAAATCTTCTTCAGTTTAAAACCACTGGACTAATGGGAACCAAATTCGGCGTGGACATTCCCTAGGTGGGTAAGATTTAAGTTTGCACCAGACAATCCTATCCGACATCCAAGATCGATGGCCCTGTTTCAATAAATAGTACAATGCTAAAGTAGCCATTGTACATTCAGTTTTAACTGATTACGTTCAAATATAAAATAAAGAAAGTAGATAGTGGTGGGGTTTTTAACAGGTATGATTTTATCCCTGATAACATTTGTTTAAAAAAAACTTATACAACCGGATTTTCCTAGAAACCAATAGTTTCATAAACTATAAACCTATAAAACAACGCCGGGGAGTTATTGCCCACAATGGCTATAAACAAGACCGGGAAGCAGCTGGTAAAATTGCAGGAAAAACATCACGAAAAAAATCCGTATTACCGTAGTTGTTCAAACTTATAAAGTAAGAATTTGGCCACCTGTAAATTCTTGTCGAGATTACTATGGAGAATATCTTTCAAATTTTGATAAATCTGATATGCAAAAACAGGTTTTATATCAAGAAATCCGTGCGCAGGTATTTCTCATATCAAAAGTGATTACTTTTGTAGATTACTTTTCACGGGTGATTAATTTTAATGTCATGATTTGTTTTCATTTTGATATAACACTTTCCAATATTTTTATTCAAATATGTTTCATGATAAGAATAATTATGATCAGACAATGTTTAACTATTAAGAAAATACAACTTTTTATTGTTTTCAGAATTGTTCCTAATCAATTCGACATGACAATTTATATTTAAAAAGAAATCTAATCACCAAATCCAACTCATTAACATTTGTATACATTTAAAACACACGCACATTGATATCAATTTTGGTGTAAAATGCGATAACATAGTCGTTGTAACGCCGAATTATCAAATGCTTTCCGAGAATTTCCCGATAAGTTATATAGTATTCATTGACCTCAAACTTGGACAGTTAATTATTATGTCACTAGTTGGTATGTGATTGTTCTATGCCTTATCATGTGTCCAAGTGTCCGAAAATGCAAAAAATGAAAATGAAATTTTCCACCCATTTATGGTTCTTGTACATCCTATTGTGTTCAATGTTATTTAGTTGAATTATTCAGGCAGAAGCTGATATAGGAGTTTAATTAGATAAGATGACCGCTGTTGTATAACTACAATAGACTTTTTCACCCGATTTACGGTTTCCACGCATTTAATAGAAAACCGTGTAGAGCTAAAATGTTGTCATTGTACATTCAGTTTTTAACTGATTGTGTTCAAATGTAAAATATAGAAAGTAGATAGTTTTAGGACATTTAAAAGGTATGATGTAATTCCTGATAACACTTGTTTGTTGTAAATTAAGTTTACTGGCATACATTGTGAGCCAGTTGAGCATCAAAGGTCCTATTAGTCCCCTTGTTTATTCCCTACTTACCCTTTTTATGGCAATTTTAATCTCAAGGATGTAATCGCGATTGGTTGGAAATTGTTTGTTCTTTATAGTGTGTTTTTGACTGTATTGTTTAACACATCTAATAGGTAAAGTTCCCAATTGACGGCAATCATATTACCGGTGTATGTGTATCGGTTAGTGTCCAGGATTGTCCCGGATATATTTGACGTCCCATAGTTCCATGTTCCTTTTACACAATTTTGATTACACACGTGGCGGGTGTAGAGCTAAACAGGAGGTGTTGTTTACCTTTCCGGAACACCTGGCCCCACTTCCTTGGTGGAAGTTTACATGTTTAACCTAACTTGTCAGTTCCAAAGTTTTTACTCTGCTTCTGGATTGTGATTCGGACATGGATTTGTATGTTTGTTTTCGATGAAATTAACGTGTAGTTTGCGTATACCAACATTTGGAATTGTGAGAAATAAGTCTCTCTTTATTTTCGCCGGCGTAATTTGGGATTTGAATTCCACTTGAGCAGATCGTACGGGAGAATAGCTTGTCAGTTCGCTTGTCGAAGGTAGGTGGGATTCTCTTATAGTATATAATATAACTCCAGTTTCTTGAAAGGAACAATGACTTGGGCGTAAAGCACTATTAGTACTCTCTATTCTTATTACACCCAGTCACAGTCCACAGTCGATACGTTATATTTGGTTCTTTTTCCTGTCCTGGGAAAACGCTAATTATAACACTGGCAAACTGAAAAAAGAAACTAGGCGAACAATCATATAAGCATATAATGAGTAAAAATGAAAAGTAAGTACATTTGTACCAGGTATTAGTATTAATCTATCAATATATCTCGCTTTGAAGTACTTGTAGTAAAAGTTGACAGGAAGAATAAAGTTCGTTATTTTTATAGAGCATTTCTATACTATTTAAACGATTTGGGTTTTAAATAACGGGTAACTGAGTCATGTTATTTGACAGTTAAAATAAACTTAATTATATTGATACCAATTCCTATGACCTGAAATATGTAACTCGGCACAGGATACGCGTAACATTAAGCCACAGAGGTTCATTACTAGCCACATTAGAGAATACATATTTGATAGTCACAATTTCTATGGTAGCCCAATGCTTTTCCAACGTTACTGGGTCAATCGTTACAGTTTTGTTGTTGGTCCAATACTGGCAAAATTATTGTTTTTGGTTCAATATTGCCTCACAGTTATACAACTAACCGTCTCAATTTTGATGTTGGTCTAATGCTGGAATGGCATAAGAATAGCGAAGTTTGGTTCAATAACTGTGTTGAACAAACGTTGGTCCAGCATTGGATCAACGTTGTTCAGCAAATCCATCATGTTCATGTTGTATGTTTATTATTTTAGTCCAATGCTAGCCCACAATGTTTAAGCCAAAACGTCACAAGTCTGACAATTAGTCCATTGGCGATATTTCTTATGCAAGTCCATTGTTAGCCCACCGTTGTTTAACCAACCGTTACGTCTGATGTCGGTCCAATGTTGGACCAACTTTGTTCAGCAAATAGATGTATTCAATATGTTGGTGCAATGGTAGCCCACATTCATTTAGCAAATCGCCAAAACTCTCATCTTTTACCAATGCTGGACCAACTTTGTTTAGCAAATAGTCATATTTATTATATTGATCCAGCGTTGACCCACCGTTATTGAGCCAACCTCTGCTATTCTATTCTTATGTAATATCAATGCTGGACCAACGTTGTTTAGCAAATAGTCATATTTATTATCTTGATCCAGCGTTGACCCACCGTTATTGAGCCAACCTCGCTATTCTATTCTATGTAATATCAATGCTGGACCAACGTTGTTTAGCAAATAGTCATATTTATTATCTTGATCCAGCGTTGCCCACCGTTATTGAGCCAACCTCGCTATTCTATTCTTATGAATATCAATGCTGGACCAACGTTGTTTAGCAAATAGTCATTTATTATCTTGATCCAGCGTTGGCCCACCGTTATTGAGCCAACCTCTGCTATTCTATTCTTATGTCAGATCAATGCTGGACCAACGTTGTTTAGCAAATAGTCATATTTATTATCTTGATCCAGCGTTGGCCCACCGTTATTGAGCCAACCTCGCTATTCTATTCTTATGTCAGATCAATGCTGGACCAACTTTGTTTAGCAAATAGTCATATTTATTATCTTGATCCAGCGTTGGCCCACCGTTATTGAGCCAACCTCTGCTATTCTATTCTATGTAATATCAATGCTGGACCAACTTTGTTTAGCAAATAGTCATATTTATTATCTTGATCCATCGTTGGCCCACCGTTATTGAGCCAACCTCTGCTATTCTATTCTTATGTCAGATCAATGCTGGACCAACGTTGTTTAGCAAATAGTCATATTTATTATCTTGATCCAGCGTTGGCCCACCGTTATTGAGCCAACCTCTGCTATTCTATTCTTATGTCAGATCAATGCTGGACCAACGTTGTTTAGCAAATAGTCATATTTATTATCTTGATCCAGCGTTGGCCCACCGTTATTGAGCCAACCTCTGCTATTCTATTCTTATGTCAGATCAATGCTGGACCACGTTGTTTAGCAAATAGTCATATTTATTATCTTGATCCAGCGTTGGCCCACCGTTATTGAGCCAACCGCTGCTATTCTATTCTTAGTCAGATCAATGCTGGACCAGCGTTGTTTAGCAAATAGTATATTATTATCTTGATCCAGCGTGCCCACCGTTATTGAGCCAACCTCTGCTATTCTATTCTTATGTCAGATCAATGCTGGACCAACGTTGTTTAGCAAATAGTCATATTTATTATCTTGATCCAGCGTTGGCCCACCGTTATTGAGCCAACCTCTGCTATTCTATTCTTATGTCAAATGCTGGACCAACGTTGTTTAGCAAATAGTCATATTTATTATCTTGATCCAGCGTTGGCCCACCGTTATTGAGCCAACCTCTGCTATTCTATTCTTATGTCAGATCAATGCTGGACCAACGTTGTTTAGCAAATAGTCATATTTATTATCTTGATCCAGCGTTGGCCCACCGTTATTGAGCCAACCGCTGCTATTCTATTCTTATGTCAGATCAATGCTGGACCAGCGTTGTTTAGCAAATAGTCATATTTATTATCTTGATCCAGCGTTGGCCCACCGTTATTGAGCCAACCTCTGCTATTCTATTTTTATGTCAGATCAATGCTGGACCAACGTTGTTTAGCAAATAGTCATATTTATTATCTTGATCCAGCGTTGGCCCACCGTTATTGAGCCAACCGCTGCTATTCTATTCTTATGTCAGATCAATGCTGGACCAGCGTTGTTTAGCAAATAGTCATATTTATTATCTTGATCCAGCGTTGGCCCACCGTTATTGAGCCAACCTCTGCTATTCTATTCTTATGTCAGATCAATGCTGGACCAACGTTGTTTAGCAAATAGTCATATTTATTATCTTGATCCAGCGTTGGCCCACCGTTATTGAGCCAACCTCTGCTATTCTATTCTTATGTCAGATCAATGCTGGACCAACGTTGTTTAGCAAATAGTCATATTTATTATCTTGATCCAGCGTTGGCCCACCGTTATTGAGCCAACCTCTGCTATTCTATTCTTATGTCAGATCAATGCTGGACCAACGTTGTTTAGCAAATAGTCATATTTATTATCTTGATCCAGCGTTGGCCCACCGTTATTGAGCCAACCTCTGCTATTCTATTCTTATGTCAGATCAATGCTGGACCAACGTTGTTTAGCAAATAGTCATATTTATTATCTTGATCCAGCGTTGGCCCACCGTTATTGAGCCAACCTCTGCTATTCTATTCTTATGTCAGATCAATGCTGGACCAACGTTGTTTAGCAAATAGTCATACTTATTATCTTGATCCAGCGTTGGCCCATCGTTATTGAGCCAACCTCTGCTATTCTATTCTTATGTCAGATCAATGCTGGACCAACGTTGTTTAGCAAATAGTCATACTTATTATCTTGATCCAGCGTTGGCCCATCGTTATTGAGCCAACCTCTGCTATTCTATTCTTATGTCAGATCAATGCTGGACCAACGTTGTTTAGCAAATAGTCATACTTATTATCTTGATCCAGCGTTGGCCCATCGTTATTGAGCCAACCTCCTCTATTCTTATGTCTATCCAATGCTGGGCCAACGTTGTTAGCAAATAGTCATATTAATTATGCGAGTAACTTACTAACTTGTTAGCCTAATGTTGGCCGCAGCTAGTGTTTCAGCCAAATGTAACAAGTCTTATATTGGTACAACATGCGATATTTCTCATGTTAGTCCATTGTTACCCCACCTTTAAATAACCAACAGTTACAATTTTTCATATATTTTTCTTTCAATATACAGTATTCCTTCCTATGGGAAGATTACATACTGTCGCATGCGTGGAAATAAAGAAAATTATAAATGTGAAATATGCAGTGGTGATGTGCAAAGAACTGAATAGTGATTAAAACTATGTACATGTTGTGAGAGGTTTATTTTGTTTGGCTTGTGTTTAGAACAACGTAGGATAGTTGTTCTCTGAAAGAGTCGATGGTTGATGACTGTATTATGTAGGCCGGTAAAAGATTCCATTGAATAATAGTAAAAGGGAAAAGTGAATATTTATAGTTGACATTTAATTCGCCAAAAGTTCGTCCACCGTTGTTTAACCAACCGTCACAAGTTTGAAGTTGTATCAATTTTGTTCAGTCAACAGCCATATTTTTGTGTTAGTCCAAGGACGATCCATCATTTCTAAAATTATATTCATTATTACTAAAACCCCGATTTTCAGATATTATGACCACATTTTACAAACAATTGCAATTGTTCTTATTGTAATATTTTATTAGGAAGTGACCTAATGTACAATGTCCGAGTATCTGCTCAAAATTTAATTTCAAAAGATCTGCACACGCCAAAACAATTTTCACTTCAAACTGAAAAATGTCTATATCCAACAACTCCACATTTTATCCTTAAAATGCATGATTGATAGCTGTTTATGTGGATTACATCAAGATTTACCTGACCAAATTATAATGATAAAGAAAGTGGTGACCGTGTTGTTGAACACAGGTTAACCTTGCGCCTGTGATCAAGTGTCCAATAACGCTTTCTTTTATCATTTTTATTTTATTATTTGGTCAGGTAATTTGTGATGCAACAGCTTTCAATCATGCCTTTTAAGGATAAAAAGGAGGAGTTGTTGTACATTTAAAGCGACATTGAAAATTTTACGGATTTTTTTATTAGAGATTGACATTGTGCATTATGTCACCTTCTAATAAAAAGATGCCTCTAGAAAAATATAAAGTTTTGTACAATGTGGCTACAATCTCTGAAAAGCGGGGTTTTAGTAATATGGTTTTTAGTATTTAGCCAAGAGTCGCAATTCTGATGTTAATCAATTGCTGTTTAGCCAACACTCACAACTTTAACGTTGGACCAAAGTTGTTAATACATGTACAACCACCAAAATGCGGAAGTGGATCCAAATTTGTTCAGCCAAAAAAATCTGTTGGCCACCATTATGCCAACATTGACCCAATTGTAGTATGCTATGTGGGTGTTAATTATTAGAACATTTTTAATATATAGGGGGTCTCAGTGACTAAGCCGGGTTACAGATCGCAAGGTCTTTGACGGTCTCAGTGACCAAGCCGGGTTACGGGTCGCAAGGTCTTTAACCGCCTAGGTTCAAATCCTAACCGTTACATACATGTATCTAGTGTAATAAAATCTGTCAGTTTGTATGTCGACATTGCTTGTTGGAGATAAGAGAAGGAAATTTAACTGGACCGTAAACACCATCACTTACCTTTATTTCACATCAATTTAAAATAGGGCCTGTATGTCAATTGTGATTTTTTTAAAATTTTTGTTTTGTAGCCTTTATTGGTCTGTTTATGAATTACATCTCATACAGCTAGAATTTAGCTAAATCTATCACCATGGCGATTTATCCCCCCACCAACTTCTTTGTGAAAGGCTTAAATCCTATAAAGGAAAACAACTCTTGTAATAGATTCCGAATAGTATGGAACCTTTAAGTTCCAAATAATCTAGTGAGAAGACGGATTGGTGCAAAGTTTCAACAAACTTGAGCAAAAATGCAATATGTTAAGAAATATACTAAAATTGCAACAAAAGGGAAATAACCCCTGAAATAACTAGACCTCCCATGGGCACACCTTAGATTCTGTAAAAAATAATAATTAAAAATGGGTATATGGATAAACAAACTAACTCCTTTAAACATGTCTCCCCTAATTTTTCCAAACATTTCAATGGTTATGGGCTCAAGAGTTGTAAAACTGTAACAATACATTTGGTAACAAAATGCTGCTAGGACATTTCATGAAATTTTCATTTATGAAAACTGGTGTATACTAGATAAGAATTGAAATACTAATGCCTCATGCCATAGGTTGAGACATAGTAAAAAAATCCTACTGTAATTCCTTTTTGCTATACCAAAAGATATTCAACTATTATTGGTGCTCTGAATATTGGATATAAATATGACTGGGATGGTAAAATACAGTTCATTGACTCACACTACCAAGTATGATAATAGTTTGGTAAAAAAAATTCCAGCAATTTAAATTAACATATGTTCTCTGCACAAGTACATGAACTATACAAATCTCACATGATTTACAAATTATAGTACTTGTCCAGTTTTAGACAATGTATTTGAATAAGGCACCTATGATTCCAGCCCTGAATAAGGCACCTACATTCCAGCCACAGTGTATGGTGAATCCCTTGCAGTTTTATAATCACAACTTTGGCATGTCTTGCACCTGGGTGACATAGTGATTTAAAGTGTGTGCTTATGGATCACAGTGCCGCTCAACACCCATGTTCAAATCCCATTCAGGACAGATCCTAGTGTGAAAATGTTTGGCAGTTTGCTTTGTTGTAGTAGGTTGGTAGTTTCCTCTGAGCACTCAAGTTTAATCCACCATCCATGAACTGATGGTTTCAGAATATAAGTGAGAGTCTTGTCTGGGACATAAAACTCCACTCAGTCAAGTCTTACTATTTCTATTGACTTCTTTCAAATGTTGATAACTTTACAACATTGGACATATAATTGCAATAAAATACTCAAAACTGTAAATAAATAAAAATACTTGAATGTTTATTCATCATAACATGATCAACTACATCTGATAAAGTTATCTCCCTTAGTAATAACATAAGGAAGATTGTCTCCCTTTACAATATAAAGAAGATTACCTCCCTTTGTAATATAAGATTATCACAGTTTTAAATGAGCACAATTAACACTTGATATCACATATTCAATTCAAAATATTTTAACAATGATAATATTAGAATAATGTCATCAAAAATGGTTCCAGTTATCGTATAAATATGACATGGTATCCATGGTGATTATTACATTAATTAATGTTTCCTTATGAGTTTAAATCGGGGCAAATCAAGTAATAATACCCAAGTTTATTTTTTCAAACTTTGAATTTTTTTAAATCTTTTATCAATTTTTGCCATTATGCTCAAATCACAAAAATCTAATATTGAATTAAAATATTTTTGACATAATGATGAATGAATAAATTTCACCCCTCCTTTTTTCACTTCGCTGAAATGAAGATTATCACATTAATGTCAATGCTGACATCATTATAAAGTTAACAAGCACTTTCTAGTAACAACGTTTTTTTTAATATTATGAATATCATGATTTTTACTTTTGCTTTTTTCTGTTTCCTTTGGTATAGATGTAATTTTATAGCTTTATTTGTTCTGTAACCAAACTTGCCAATGCATATACTACAATGTACTGTATAACAAATATTTACAATATGACTGTACCTGTCTTCGATGAAACATACAGAAGCAATTGTATTTCAATTCCCAATGAAAGACAATGGGGGTCATGACCCTTGATGTGTATCAATTTTCCCGCAATATTACGTCATGTCTTACACAGGTGGTCGCATGGTCATGTGAGATACGCCGATCTCGCATGGCTAAAAACTTTATATCACACGCGCAAATATGGAAAAAATAGCGCCAAGATACAAAATATTTATTTAAAGAAAGAATTGTAAATATAAGAAATGACATTTCTGCTCATGGTATTTCAAGGGGTAATGAAAGATAGTGTGGCACGTGCCAAATTCAAAATGAAGGGCGAATCGAATTTGGCACACGCCACACTATCTTTCATTACCCCTTGAAATACCATGATCAGAATGTCATTTCTTAATTGAAGTACAGGTTGATCACATTTATTTATCACCAGTGTCAAACAGATTCCATATCACACTTCAACAATATAACTTATGTATGACAAAAATTGTCTACTTTAAATCTGTGTACACTGTATTTTAAAGAAAATTCTGAAAATTTTTAATTCTTAGTGGTTTTTTTTGAGATTTGGTACTGTAGAGAAATTTTCTATGCGATTAGCAAGAGATGGGCATTGTGGCTATGTTGCAATTATGCAATCTTTTTACTTCAATAGAATATAATAGAATATATAGAAAATGGTTTAGGATTTTAAATTTGTATGCAATTATCCAATACTATATGCTTTTGTCTCAAATGCAATTAAGTGGGGTTGACTATTTGAAATGGTTAGGGTAAAATTAATATTGCTTGCTGAAAAAAATGTATGTGTTAACTTCAAAAGAAAAAAAACTTGGGGTGTTTTAAGCAAATATTTTGATTTCAAATATGAACTGTTCCAACTTCTGTAAAAAAAAATTGGGTGTTTCAGGCCAAAATCCTGATTTCAAAGATGGACTGTTTCAACTTCTATAAAAACTTTGATGTTTCAACCAAAAATATTTATTTCAAAAATTAAAACATTTTGTGATTATCTATGTGTAAATTAATGTGTAAGCATTCTCACACATACCAGGTACATATACAATGTAAACAGTTAATGTTTCTTAACTCTTAACACTTACTTTTGGATAATTAACATACATGTATAAATAACATATACTGTTAAGTGTATCGTCAGACTAGAGAACTTCATTTATATACACACATGTAAACCAATGTACATCTGATCCAACTTGACTTAAGAGGCCATCTGATCCAGCCTGACTCGGGGGCCATCTGATCCAGCCTGACTTAGAGGCCATCTGATCCAGCCTGACTTAGAGGCCATTTTATCAAGCCTAACTTAGACGCTACTCTGTATAAAAGACACCTGCTTATAAAGGTTAACAGTATTTCTCCTTTATCTGAGTACATATATCACAAGTGCTTATATTAAGTCCAATACTATTCTCATTTATCTGTATATAAATTCATGCCACTTGATTTTAAAGGTTAATTGTATTCCTTAAAGTGCCACCAACTCAAAAATGCCAATATAACTGCTTCCAATGGTGAACATTCTTGAAAGATTTCACTGATTTTACCAATAAATGTTGTATATATGAACAATTGTGTTATGTGACTCCTCACATGAACTGTATGATTTATCTCCCTTTGACTGCAAAATTCTCTATCCCCACATTAACTGCAAGATTTATCTCCCTTTTACTGTAAATCCTGTAAACTCTTGGCTTTTGATGCTCCAGATATTCCATATACACGTTTTTTTTATAAATTAAGTATATATATATATATATATATATATATATAAAATACATTTATCATCTAGGTCCGGACCTTAAAGATGCTTGGGAACCATAATAACTTCTAGTCCTGTAATTGACAACTTGACTGTGTTCTATTTCACCGTCTAACTGCATGAGTTCTTGTTTTAACTTTTCATTCATGTTGCGAATATTATCTGAAATGGAAAGAAAAACATATTTTATAATACAGTTGAGAACACATATAATGAACAGAAACTGTTGATTATTTTGAAATTATGACAATAAAACATGGCAGATAAAACAATCAGAGCCAGGCTTATGACATGGAGCTAACTTGATGACTTCATATCACATGTGACCTCTTTCCTGTCATGAAAACTGTCTATAACAAAATGTATGTGTTGTTTTAGTTGTTGTATTTTGCATGCTTACAAGAGAAAAGTTATCAATTTATTGAATTAAATGTGTTATTCATCAGTAATAATACCTTTCAAAGTTAAAGATAAGCAAAAGCTGATTTTTTTTTATTCATTATAGCCAATTAATATTAAATAAATGCTTAAAAACTGTTTTTTCACTAATACCAAGGGTGTTAACTTTTCTGAAATGGTTAGAGACTAGTGTCAAATAATGTCCTGTTCCATTAAATATGACTATAATATGAACATGATTAATTATGAAGGTTTTTCAAACAACACGAGTGGTTTAGTATAAAACCCTCAGACTTATGGACCATAGTGCCTAGGTTATAACAGATTGTCAATTTGTTAGTGGTTTTCTCCAGGCTGTTCTGGATAACTCCCACATCACAAAATTAACCACCTCAAAATCGGTGAAAGAATCTTAAATGGAGAGTAAAAACCTATACTCACAACACTCTCCACTAAACTCTACTTAACAAAAAGGCACTTCAGTTTACTCTTCCTTCCTAGAACTGACTATGGTAAAACACGCTTATAACGAAGCCCAGGGACTTTATTTAACTTTATCATAAAGGGACTTCATTCTTTTGTTATAAGTAGATTTATATAGAGGAGCAGTCAGGGCCCAATATTTCACTTCATACTATCCATGTAGTCATTGTAAGCATGTTCCTTATATTCATATTTTACTGTATATCTTGATATGAATGAAGAAATCTTGACTGGGGTAAAAAATACCTACCGGGTATACTCCACCCCACACCATCCCAGAACTGGCCCCCTTGATATAATGGCCCCCTTGATATGAATAAATTAATCTTGACTGAGCTGTAAAATACCTATACATTTGTTCTTAACACAACCCCACTTCACTACACACTACACTCCCCCCTACTAAACAAAAAACTGTATCAAACCTAAAATAATAGAAGTTATACCTGAACTTGATGAATATGACGACCGTCTACTGTCAACTTTTTGTGGTGACTCTGAAATTTGGAGACCAATAATGATAATGATTTATTAAGAGCATAAGCTGTGAGCAAAATTGTAAGTTATAATTATTTCTGAATTATTTAAAAATAAAGCCAAAATGAGGTTTATTAAATTTAATGTACCAAATGATATCATGAACATTTGTTGGAAATTATTGTTATACAATGGTTATATAAGTTACCATATAGTCCATCTAAGATCTGATGGCAGAGTGTTTTTAAATAAGAAGGGGTTTAAATATCGTAACATAATCACCATATGTCTACTCATGCTTTATTCGTTACAATAACTCTAATATTAAAATAGACTTACTGTACATTTTGCCATCAGATCGTGGGCAGCATATATTGTCATAGTTTTCCAGAATAACAATTTGTATAAGAAAACTTCATAATTTTATAACCACTGAAAATAATAGATATATCCACACGAATTTTACAATGATATCATGTGGTACATAGTTGAACCCAGTTACCATGGTTACCACACCATAACATGGTACATAGTTGAACCCGGTTACCATAGTTACAACACCATAACATGGTACATAGTTGAACCCAGTTACCATAGTTACAACACCATAACATGGTACATAGTTGAACCCAGTTACCATGGTTACCACACCATAACATGGTACATAGTTGAACCCAGTTACCATGGTTACAACACCATAACAGGTGTTAATACAGTAAAACCTCATTATAATGCTTGTTCATAACTTTGCAACCTTGCTTATTATTGTTATAAAGTTACAGCCAAAAATTAATTTCAAAAATAAGTAATGTTTTTTCTTAAAGTCTTGGTTCATTTTCTCCAAATTCTGACTGAACAACTGGTGGCAAATAAATCAAGGTATTACTGCAAAATAATTAATGGTGAAAATTCCAATTTGAAATGTCATTTCAACTCTTGTAAAAAGACCAAATGATTGTTAACCTTTTAAATTTATAAATTTCAAATTGGAGTCTTGTATACAACACGACTAATTATGTAATGCCACTAGATGTAACAGCCAAGTTGATAGACTACCAATACATTATAACAACAGAATTGTTGCTGTGAGTTGGTGTGGCATGGTGTATTGTTTTGTGTCATATATGTGCCAGTTGCAAGCAGCATTATTTTGAAAACCTTCAAAGAAAACATGACCCTTGAGTATTTAGTTGATAAAATTAAAACAATTGTGTACATGTGAATAATAGTGATTCTGCATCATTAAAGTTCTTTTAATTTAGTTTTATGTGCACATTCTTCATGCTTGGTTGCAAAAATCACCAATTAATTTGTGAGAAATTGCTTCAAAAAGTAACCTAACTTGGGAAATTCGTGAAAAATAAAACTTATTTGTGGATACCTAGTTCATTTGTTTGTATACATGCATTAAGATTGTGATATATAGATGTACAAACGATGCATGTCAGATTCAGTGTAAAATCAAAACTAAAGTTTATAAAAGAAAGATGACATTCAATAGAATCAATTCATTTTTCAGCTATGTAACATTCCATAATGCACCTGCCGACAATAAAAATTTCATTTTGGGGCTATTGACACAAGGGTCTACTCTAGATTAAATACTGCGACAGCAGAGGCATTATGGGTAATATTACAGGGCAACATAAACAATTCATAACATTACTCGCTCAAAACTCAGTAGAATCTATAAAGAAACAATTAAAAGAAATAAGAAAGAAATAAGAAATTTAATTTTTTTTTAAAAATCATTTGTCTTTGAATATAAAAATAAATAAAATATATAAATCAAAATTGTGACTTGGTGACTTGTATAAATACCTGCTACTTAGTCCACTAGCAGCTTAAAAAGTTTAAAATTAACACAACTGGGGATAAGATTAATTAACAGTAATTATCATAGAACACCTGCCAGTTGAAACCTATCACAGTTTATCAACTGATGGTCGAAACAAAAACATAAGATTTTAAGCCTGTAGTCATTTTGGTTGAAGTCAAAAAGATATATCAAGATAAGTTTCACTAACACTAGTTTATAGCTTTTATAAAAAAATAATTGTTTAAGTTTAAAGTTTGACAGAGTCAGAAAAAGAACTTAGACAAAAGAAAACGGAAGAAACTCTTTACAACAGCTCCCCAGTATTAGCCCAGGTGAGCTACAAATCTAAGGAAGAGAAATAACAAACTAATTTAAACTCCAAATCCTGAGATATCACTATAAAATAAAACATAACACAAACACACACAGAAGGACACACTGCTAGATTATGTTTTGCTTGGCCTAAAAGAGTCGGTTTAGTTCAAAATCTTGGCCTTAATAGGGTCTTTGATTTTGTACCCTGATGTATAAAATTTCCCTGCAATTTGATCTTAAAGAACAAGCATGGCCTCAAGTTACGTCAAAAGTTAAATTGTTATATGACATCAGCTAACATGGGTTCTAGTCACACTCCGATTGTTTTTTAACACTGAAGCTGCAAATTCCTGCTGGTCACATGATGAAAATTACATACCCCATGTCAAGGTCAATCAACTTAGATAGCCCTATATTATGAAGTTTCGTGCTTCACAGTTTTTGTTTATGCAAAAAAGATGTATTTATTTCATCAAAACTGAGTGAAGAATTGTATTTGAAATGTTTAATCTAGTCACCAAGAATATATATAGGCACATTATATGTATGGTAATAAACAGAATGAAGTCAAAAACAAAACCACAAAAACTTATGAAAAAAATAAAACTAATTTTATGATTTAAAAGTCAAAAGGCAAGAAAAAGTAAAAACTTGGACAAAAAACATTACCAATACACATGACCTATTGTCCTAACAAAACTGACCTAGTTTTTACCAGATGACCTAATGACCTACTTTGACTGGATCTTATTGTGGAGATGACCATGAAGTGTATGTTTCCCTATCGTGTGGGAATTCATAATTATCTTGGTTTGTTCTGAGCCATTTTAAATAATTCTGCTTGTAAAAAATCCTTAAATAAGTTTCATCTTCATGGTCAAACCCACTCCATGTTGCTGATGCAGGCAAAAAGTTTGAATAAATTAAAAATTAGTTTTAATGATTTTGTTAAACATTACAGTGCTTACGGCAGTAGCGGATCATTAGTGCAATATTCACTGCTCTCCGAGAAAAACATCACTGCCGATTGTAGTTTTTTGGTACTATCAGTTGACATTTCTCCACTCTTTCAATTTATTATTAGATAATAAAAATCGCCCGACTATAAGTATGGGCAATCCACGCGTTTTGTATCCCATGTATTTACGTCAGTAACGAATCAATTTGTGAGTAGCGGATCACGCCACCTAGTGTCAAGAAAACGAAAGGAGATTAACTCAAAACATGAGTAATCTGAGTTTCCATCATTCAATTGCAAAAAATACAAATCATGAAACAATATTAAAGAGTTTTAATCGTAATATCAACAAATGTCATGATTAAAATAAATAACAAAAAACAAATCATCGCAATGTTCCTGATAAATTAAGTCAATCAACATTGTCTTGAATACTGAATTATAAAAGCAGTAAATGGCGAAGGAAATAAAATAAAATAATTGTACCTTATAAGTTATAAATATTATGACATACTCTTGTCCATGAAGATTTTATTTTGAAAAGAACAGTATATGCATTTGGTATTGTACACTGTACATCATAGGTCCAAAATCGTTACCAGACAAAAATATAGAACGGAATAAAACTTTAATTGTCTTAAACATAAAATATAGGGTTGGATATTAATGTATTTATTCAATGTATTCTAATCTCCTACAGATTATCCTTCATGACAATTATGGCTTCTTTAAAATGCCCATTGATCTGGTCTTATCATATGATAAATAAGATAGTGGCATGGCACGACAATGCCCCCATCTTTCTCATGGGGTACTGGCCATGGAGGGAAGCTAGTCACTGGTTTTCCAATAGCCTCTGCATATATATAACTGAACCAATTAGAATCTATTATTTTTCTGAAAGCACCAGACAGCCCCATGGGTACATGCCATATTTTTCTTAGCCTTTCGAGAGGTCACCTTTAGACAGCAGCTGATCCGTTATTGCCGTAATAGCACCCTGCATAAACTGGTTTATTTTTTATTGCCATGAACTGTAAAGCTCAACAAAGGTTTATGTCGTGAAAGAAGACATGTTAACGAGTGTAAAGAGCTATTGTAATCATTTCAAATTACCTTTGAAAGTATTGAACACGTTGGTCAAATCGAAAATTAGGTTTTGAAAATCACATCCATGTCGCTGAGACGCTTGTGACATTCGCATTAAAAAGCCGAGAATTTAAAAAAATAGGACGTTTATCATCAAAAATGAAACCTAGAATTAAGTAAAAATACCAGCTTTACAGAAATATATCCTAGTTTTATTGGTATCTCGTAATAATATGGAAAAAATTAACTTTATCCTAAAAAAGATCCGCTACTGACTGAGATCCGCTACTGCCGTAAGCACTGTATATAAAGCCATTAGTTACTGGTGCAATTGATTTCACCAGTGTCAGGGTTCATACAGCCAATGTCTGACAAAATTCAAGCACTTTTCAAGGACTCTTTGACCATTTTGCAAGGACTCTGAAATCGGTATTTTTTACCACTGAAATCAAATTGTGTATCTTATTCTCTATAGTTTCCTTCTTGTATTGGAACACCACCCGGAATCACTACAAGTCGTAGACTCACAAATGATATTGACCAAAACAAGAGGGATAACTCAATGTTTTTTTTATTTCTGTGTTTTTACCATGAGTTTCAGGTTGATTAGTTCAAAATTTCAGGACTTTTCAAGAACTCTTCTTGTTTTTACTCATTTTCAAGGACTTTTCCAGTCAGGGCTCATGCTTCAAGCACTTTTCAAGTCTGTGCGAACCCTGAGTGTACCATTGTGACACACTAAATGCTTGTGTGGAACAATTATTTCCACAGGATATGAAATCGCATTAGTATACGTTTTCCTGAAGAAATGACATAATTGTTACATAAATGTGTTCTTAAACATTCTGAACAAAGGTTTAGGGGTATTGACCACAGGTTGACCAATCAAATTTATTCATTTGTCCAGATCAGTACATGTTAAGTGCGCAAGGTTGCCATTTAGGTACTTTTTTATCGTTAAGTGTTTGATTTTGGTACAATTTCCATACAAAAAAGTCCAAATTTTTAGTACTTTTACTTAAACAAGAGGGCCATGAGGCCCTGGCGCTCACCTGAGAATAAGTTGAATTATACACATTTTTCCAATAATGTCATGAATAGAAGATTAACAGAATTCATTATAAGTAAATATGAACTTGACCTAGCTTTTGTCCTGAACATTGTTCTTGACAAATTATACAAAGACTGGACAGAAAACATGGACTCTAACGTGTTAGCAAGGTTTTCTATGATTTGACCTAGTGACCTATTTATTGATCCAACATGACCCGTATACAAACTTGACTTAGCTTTTGTCATGAACATCGTTCTGGGCAAATTATATGAAGATTAAACAAAAAGTATGGACTCTATAGTGTTAACAAGGTTTTTCTTAGATTTGACCTTGTGACCTAATTATTGACCAAACATGACCCATATACAAACTTGACCTTGCTTTGGTCATGAACATCATTCTGGACAAACTATATGAAGATTGGACAAAAAATATGGACTCTAGATTGTTAACAAAGTTTTTCTTTGATTTGACCTAGTGACCTACTTATTGACCCAACATTAACGATATATGAACATGGCCTTGCTTTGTCATGAACATTGTTCTGGACAAATTATATGAAGATTGGACAAAAAATATGGACTCTAGAGTGTTAACAAGATTTTTTATGATTTCGACTAGTGACCTACTTATTGATCCAACATGACCCATATAACAAATTGACTTTGCTTTGGTCATGAACATCATTCTGGACAAATTTTGTGAAGATTGGACAAAAAATATGGACTCTAGAGTGTTAACAAGGTTTATCTATTATTTGACCTAGTGACCTACTTATTGACCCAACATGATCGGTATATGTCCTTGACTTTGCTATGGTCATGATCATCGTTCTAGACAAATTATATAAAGATTGGACAAAAAATATGGACTCTAGAGTGTTAACAAGGTTTTTCTTTGATTTGACCTAGTGACCTACTTATTGACCCAACATTAACGATATACGAACTTGACCTTGCTTTGGTCATGAACATCATTCTGGACAAATTATATGAAGATTGGACAAAAACAATGGACTCTATAGTGTTAACAAGGCTTTTCTATGATTTGGTTTAGTGACCTACTTATTGACCCAACATGACCCATATATGAACTTGACCTTGCTTTGGTCATGAACATCTTTCTGGACAAATTATATGAAGATTGGACAAAAACTATGGACTCTATAGTGTTAACAAGGTTTTTCTATGATTTGGCCTAGTGACCTACTTATTGACCCAACATGATCCATATACAAACTTGACCTTGCTTTGGTCATGAACATTGTTCTTGCCAAATTATATGAAGATTGGACAAAAAATATGGACTCTAGAGTGTTAACAAGGTTTTTCTTTGATTTGACCTAGTGACCTACTTATTGACCCAAAATTAACGATATATGATCTTGACCTTGCTTTAGTCATGAACATTGTTCTGGACAAATTATATGAAGATTGGACAAAAAATATGGACTCTAGAGTGTTAACAAGGTTTATCTATTATTTGACCTAGTGACCTACTTATTGACCCAACAAGATCGGTATATGTCCTTGACTTTGCTATGGTCATGATCATCGTTTTAGACAAATTATATAAAGATTGGACAAAAAATATGGACTCTAGAGTGTTAACAAGGGTTTTCTTTGATTTGACCTAGTGACCTACTTATTGACCCAACATTAACAATATACGAACTTGACCTTGCTTTGGTCATGAACATCGTTCTGACAAATTATATGAAGATTGGACAAAAAATATGGACTCTAGAGTGTTAACAAGGTTTATCGATTATTTGGCCTAGTGACCTACTTATTGATCCAACATGACCCATATAACAAATTGACTTTGCTTTGGTCATAAACATCATTCTGGACAAATTATGTGAAGATTGGACAAAAAATATGGACTCTAGAGTGTTAACAAGGTTTATCTATTATTTGACCTAGTGACCTACTTATTGACCCAACATGATCGGTATATGTCCTTGACTTTGCTATGGTCATGATCATCGTTCTAGACAAATTATATAAAGATTGGACAAAAAATATGGACTCTAGAGTGTTAACAAGGTTTTTCTTTGATTTGACCTAGTGACCTACTTATTGACCCAACATTAACAATATACGAACTTGACCTTGCTTTGGTCATGAACATCATTCTGGACAAATTATATGAAGATTGGACAAAAACAATGGACTCTATAGTGTTAACAAGGCTTTTCTATGATTTGGTCTAGTGACCTACTTATTGACCCAACATGACCCATATACGAACTTGACCTTGCTTTGGTCATGAACATCTTTCTGGACAAATTATATGAAGATTGGACAAAAAATATGGACTCTATAGTGTTAACAAGGTTTTTCTATGATTTGGCCTAGTGACCTACTTATTGACCCAACATGATCCATATACAAACTTGACCTTGCTTTGGTCATGAACATTGTTCTTGCCAAATTATATGAAGATTGGACAAAAAATATGGACTCTAGAGTGTTAACAAGGTTTTTCTTTGATTTGACCTAGTGACCTACTTATTGACCCAAAATTAACGATATATGAACTTGACCTTGCTTTAGTCATGAACATTGTTCTGGACAAATTATATGAAGATTGGACAAAAAATATGGACTCTAGAGTGTTAACAAGGTTTATCTATTATTTGACCTAGTGACCTACTTATTGACCCAACAAGATCGGTATATGTCCTTGACTTTGCTATGGTCATGATCATCGTTCTAGACAAATTATATAAAGATTGGACAAAAAATATGGACTCTAGAGTGTTAACAAGGGTTTTCTTTGATTTGACCTAGTGACCTACTTATTGACCCAACATTAACAATATACGAACTTGACCTTGCTTTGGTCATGAACATTGTTCTGGACAAATTATATGAAGATTGGACAAAAAATATGGACTCTAGAGTGTTAACAAGGTTTATCGATTATTTGGCCTAGTGACCTACTTATTGACCCAACATGATCGGTATATGTCCTTGACTTTGCTATGGTCATGATCATCGTTCTAGACAAATTATATGAAGATTGGACAAATAATATGAACTCTATAGCGTTAACAAGGTTTTTCTATGATTTGACCTAGTGACCTACTTCTTGACCCAACATAACCCATATACGAACTTGACCTTGCTTTGGTCATGAACATTGTTCTGGACAAATTATATGAAGATTGGACAAAAACTATGGACTCTATAGTGTTAACAAGGTTTTTTTGATTTGGCCTAGTGACCTACTTATTGACCCAACATGACCCATATACGAACTTGACCTTGCTTTGGTCATAAACATTGTTCTGGACAAATTATATGAAGATTAAACGAAAAATATGGACTCTAGAGTGTTAACAATGTTTATCTATTATTTGACCTAGTGACCTACTTATTGACCCAACATGATCGGTATATGTCCTTGACTTTGCTATGGTCATGATCATCGTTCTAGACAAATTATATGAAGATTGGGCAAAAAATATGGACTATATAGCGTTAACAAGGTTTATCTATGATTTGACCTAGTGACCTACTTATTGACCCAACATAACCCATATACGAACTTGACCTTGCTTTAAATGAACATTGTTCTGGACAAATTATATGAAGATTGGACAAAAAATATGGACTCTATAGCGTTAACAAGGTTTTTCTATGATTTGACCTAGTGACCTACTTATTGACCCAACATAACCCATATACGAACTTGACCTTGCTTTGGTCATGAACATCGTTATGGACAAATTATATAAAGATTGGACAAAAACTATGGACTCTAGAGTGTTAACAAGGTTTTTCTATGATTTGGCCTAGTGACCTACTTATTGACCAAACATGACCCATATACGAACTTGACCTTGCTTTGGTCATGAACATTGTTCTGGACAAATTATATGAAGATTAAACGAAAAATATGGACTCTAGAGTGTTAACAAGGTTTTTCTTTGATTTGACCTAGTGACCTACTTATTGACCCAAAATTAACGATATATGAACTTGACCTTGCTTTGGTCATGAACGTTGTTCTGGACAAATTATATGAAGATTGGACAAAAAATATGGACTCTATAGCGTTAACAAGGTTTTTCTATGATTTGACCTAGTGACCTACTTATTGACCCAACATAACCCATATACGAACTTGACCTTGCTTTGGTCATAAACATCGTTCTGGACAAATTATATGAAGATTAGACAAAAAATATGGACTCTATAGCGTTAACAAGGTTTTTCTATGATTTGACCTAGTGACCTACTTATTGACCCAACATAACCCATATACGAACTTGACCTTGCTTTGGTCATGAACATCGTTATGGAAAAATTATATGAAGATTGGACAAAAAATATGGACTCTAGAGTGTTAACAAGGTTTTTCTATGATTTGGCCTAGTGACCTACTTATTGATCCAATGTGACCCATATACGAACTTGACCTTGCTTTGGTCATGAACGTTGTTCTGGACAAATTATATGAAGATTGGACAAAAAATATGGACTCTAGAGTGTTAACAAGGTTTTTCTTTGATTTGACCTAGTGACCTACTTATTGATCCAACACATTCCATATATGAACTTGACTTAGCTTTTGACCTGAACAATGTTCTGGACAAGTTTGATGAAGATATAACAAAAACTGTGGCCTCTAGAGTGTTAACAATGAAAAGTTGACGCACGACGCACGACGCACGACGCACGACGCACGACGGACAAAGACTGATCACAATAGCTCACTTGAGCACTTTGTGCTCAGGTGAGCTAAAAACCTGTCAAAATGGGAAAACTCTGTCTAATTTGACCTTTTCATTTTATCTGTCCGTTTTATCTGTTTTTATGGTACAAATCCACCAAAAATGGATAAATCCGTTGAATTGGTCAGCCTGTGACCATGTGGTACACTGGAGAAACCCATTACTTATACACAGTAAAACCTATCAAAACTGAACACCTTCTGGTGTGAAAATTGTGTGTCCTATTGAAATAGAACATTTTATATCGCTATAATGATGACAACTTAAATCTTTTTTCTTACAAATACCAAAATGACAAGTAAATGTGTAATGGAACACTTACTGTAACACCTCACATAGTAAAATTCAATATACTACAAGTCCTTGATGGCTTTGGATATACGTGTAGGATTGAGTATTGTCTTTCTGATAATACTGAGAATTTCACAATTTATTATAATCTATTTTAGAATTGCTCAAAATTCAATGAAGGTCTCTTAATGACTATAAGTATAAGTTTTTCATACCTTGTCTGTTACCGTTCTGATAGGGATGTCGCCCGTTTGGCGACATATAGCCCTCGTCAGTATATACACCATTTTGTATCAATTCTTGTGGCGGACTGAAAATAAAACAAGACATATGTAATTTATAAATTAATTCTTCATAATTTTATTTTTTTCAATTTTTAAATAATGTCATCTATATACATTTATAGTCTCATGAATATTACATTATTTAATCACTATTTGCATATTTTATGTATCTTTCACTTATATTAAGGTGACTGTTTCTGTGATGGTAGAGGAAACCAGATTGCCTGGAGAAAACCATCGTCTTTTGGCGAGCAAAGTAACAAACTTTCTTGCACTAGGATCTGTTCGAGAGGGATTCAAACATAGACGGTGAAAGGTGCTGTGATCCGTTAGCTGGTGATTTAGACTACTCAGCCACTGTGGGTCCCAATCCTAATGTTGAAGATATATATATGGTATGTAAAGACTTTAAATGAGCCGGTGCATGCGAAAACCTACAACTTGGTCAAAATTTTCAAAATTGAGATTTTTACATATTATGAAAGTCCATAATATCTTATACATGTAAAAATTTTTAAAGTAAAACACAAATTCTAAATGTAAAAATGACGTCACAAAAACTTGGATGACGTCACAATTTATTGGTCAAGTGTTCATGAGTGCTTTCAATTTTGCATTCAATTTTCAATACTCGAACATCGTTAAACATAATGAATGTCACTCTTCCGACCGTGCTGAACATGTGATATCTTGATACATTAACCTGGCATTGTGTAACTGAGTTTAATTGTCGGCCTCTGCTTTATCGACTTGGTGCGACTTGATCTGGTCGGTCCGTAAAGGTACATGATCAACAGACCTCTTTACAAGTGTAAAGGTAGTCTCAGAACCATCGATATTACGGTCCCTGATCTTCAAGAAAATTTCACCGGGTTCTATACTTGAAAATCTTAAATGTATTAGATGTTTCTGTATAAACATTCTGAATATTTATTACAGAAAAATGTTATTACATTTTTAAATCTCCCTACAAACTCAATATCATGCCGACACCACCATAAAGTTTAGTTATGATTGGTCATTTACAAGAAAAGTAGTTTCAATTATTAAAAACATTTTGTTTACAATTTTTGAAACCCATTGTATTTTAATTCTTGACTTAAGTGGTCATTTAAATGAAGCGAGTGCATTATAATTCTAGATTTAAAAATAAATAAATAAATAAATAAATAAATAAATAAACTTCTTGAATGCACTGGTGCTTGTGCATTCCAATAAACATGCTATCGATTTAATACTTTGACCTATTTTATCTCAGTTAAATTTTATATCTTATTAAATGCGCTGATAAAATGATCCAAAATGATACAGGACCGATCAGAAATGAGCTGATTAAAATGTTTTCCAATCTTTCAATTCCCAGTTTCTGGGTCCAGAAACATTCTATGCAATGTTTTTAATTATTATATGCAGATTTTGTAACAGTACTAGTATCTAAGAGTGCCAACATCGATCCGACAGTATTGGCGCTTTAATTTCGCAAATCCTATAGAACCCCTGTCTATGAAGCATCGTGCATGTCCTGCAATCTGCATTTATTAAAAAAAGTGACTTCAGTGTTGTGTGCATGAAAGTATTGTTCTTCGGCGCTGTCGAATCGGCCATAGCTATTTTACACATTCATTTATATTAAAAGGAAAACAACCTCCCCAGTGTGTCCCATGTCAAGGTCAACAATCTGTTCAGCACATTTTGCTGGATTGTGTTGACTTTGCACCTACAAGGGATAACTTTTATTCAGCAATATCAATGCAAGATCTTTTTAGTAATGTCAGTGGACATCAAATTTTAAGCTTCCTTCGGGAAATTAACTTGAATAGTAAAATATAATTGTTTTCTTGGTTATTCTTAGCTTTCATTTTAATAGTTTGTGCTATTGATACTACTGTATCTTTTACTTTTTCTAGCCGCGAATAGCTGCAATATTGCTGATGCGGCTTTAAACAATAATTCACTCACTCACTCACTCCTGCCAAAATGCACCATTTGAAATAAGTCATTGTATACATATTTTTGTTCTGTCTTGTAAAATATTCTAAATTTTTGTAATAGCAAACACAAACTGCTGTATTTTGGAATTCGCCTGTATCAATGAAAGACATCAGAATTAATACATTTATTAAAAATACAGACGAGTTCTGTACTTTTGCCATTTTCATCCAGTGCCTGGTCCTCGTCTATTTAGTGATTCAGATGCAATTGAAAACATAATCGTGCATAAAAAATCTGGATTTTACGGGGTGTCAGAAAATCAAGCGCACCCATCTGTCTATCAAAATATAGTTTATTGATCGATTGATTAATTGATTGATTGATTGATTGAAAGGCGATCTACATCCTAGTCAAGAATATTACACTTATATTGAGGACGTCTCCAGCTAAAGGTGAAGTGGTAGAATATTATATTACCTTTGTAGTGTGTATGTTATATGACCAATATACCCCTTGTACCATCTCCAGTGGTTTAGAGTGAAAAAAGTTTGAATTGTATTGCCAAGTGCAATGTACAGGGAGGAATTTAAATGATGCCTGCAATAACACGGGGCATCAGTATTTAAGGTCTCTTCCAAGGGACTCTAAGAATTTCATTTCTAAATGCTTGGCGAACTTCTTCAAGTTTTTGTCAGACTGTGTCTGAAATCGAACCCACAACCTCTCACATAAGAACTTCCGTTGTATACATACATGTACATTCTGTGTGAAGTCAAAAGTAACATTTTGTTTTGGTACAAAGGCGCAACTGGTACACTTGGTATTGAGATTTTAGATAGTTCTTCTTGTGTCTTTGTAAAACAGGTTTTAAGAACACATTTTCTTTTTTTACAATAATGAGGAAAAACGGAAATTCTTTTTTAGAAACGCTGTACTCCTTCTGTTTTGCCCATCATATCCAAAATTAAAAACAAAACATGCAGATGTGTGCGTTTTTTTTTTTTTTTTTTTGGTTTTCGGTCAAGGAATGTTTAAAACGTCCTAATGCATTTCTTAGCATAGCATGCGCAAGTGATCAAGTTTTTTTTTCGCCGATACAAAGTACATACATGTGGTATTTAAAACAGAAAGTTTATAATTAAATAGATAAAATTTAAACAACCATTATGAATAGCATAGGGAAAAGGCCCTTTATCCTTTAGCAAAACACGTTTTCTGATATATTTTATGAATTGACCTCCTACTTTCATTAGAATGTACATGTAGATGTATTGGTAGAATTTCATCTCGACCTCTAAGTGGGGAAGGAAATGGCACCTCGTTTGATCTGCATATTAATTATGTAATTCACAATTATTTCAACGCCATTAATATTATTAAGAGGCCAGTGGCCTAATGTATAAGATGTCAGTCTACAAATCAGGGTCTCTCACCGCTGTGAGTTTGAGTCCCGCTTAGACCACATGTGGGAAAGTGGCTTTTCCTTAATGTTGGCCTTTACTGGTTAACCTGGTATCAGTTTAATGGACTGGGGGATGGTACGCTTGTCTGCGGCGTACTCGGTGAGCTAGCACCTTAAAAGCCACCCTTAGTGCGCGTAGTACAAGGCAGACCATACAACACACTCGCAACTCACATGCAAACACAAAATTGTTCACAGATTAATCCATAGAGATTATAAAATAGTTCTCGTCATGAATAGCTTAAAAAATTGCTGATACGACGTTAAGCAACATTCAACCAACCAAGCCGTTAATATTGAAGTCATTATGAGGTTTTTGAACCCTGTTCCCATGTTTTCTTGGATCATTTAAATTATTCTTCACGTGACGGATGATGAAGCTCTGATGGCATACCGTATCTTAAATACTACCCAACAAATTACTGTACATTTAAGGTGCTAATTCCGTCTCTCTCGCCTCGTTTTGTTTGTATTCTTTGGTTGTCTTATACTTCATACTAATGGACCCTATCGTGCAACCTTGCCGCTCCGTAATTAATTAAATTAAAAAAAAAAAAAAAACAAAAAAAAAACGTTAGAGGGATTCGAACTCGCACGAAGCTTGTGTTGATAAAAAGTCTAAGTCCAGAGTCGTATCCACTACACCACGACGACCACATATGCAGCGCAATGTTATACAATGTATACAATGTCACTGCTAAGGCCAGTAACTCTTCATTTGTTTACATTCACAGACGTACTCACGGCACTGTTGCTGGATCTTGTTACTGATAATATTTAATTTAGTTGCTACATCTTCATTGAAAAGACATATAGAATCGTAAGACACACTTTATTAAACATGTTGTATGTTATTCAACAACTCATCAGGTAAACCCCGAGTGATATACACATAATCTTCCCGGGTCATCTCTCTCTCTCTCTCTTATTTAGATAAAATTGGGAAGATGTTTGTATTTATTATAATTTTGTATTATATTATTAATATCGATATAAAGGTTTATAAAACGCGACCAATATCAGTTTCGAAATATTTTTAATACAACCATCTCCATACTCCGAAAATACATGACCGAACTGAGTGTTCGTTCACATCTACTTTAAACCTGTATAAATGCTGTAAAAACATATGGATGAATTAAAAAAACTCAACCTCATCTGTCTCCCCTTCAGTTACCATATCTTACCACCCCAACACTTAAAATTACTCCGTTAAAATCAGTTTTAACTTCAACTTGTTCTAAAAGTTAAAACGTCAAACTTGTAAATTGACGCACAATGCTTGCAGTTGATTTCCGTGTTTGTGACGTAACTTCGTCGCGATTTTTCTCAATTGTGACGTAATTGCCCAGTTGTAGGTTTTCGCATGCACTGGCTCAAATAAAGACTGTAATACATGTATACTTACGGATGACCCTGTCTCATTATGGGATCTGGTGGTAGTCTGTGTGGAGGTCTCTTTGGAACACCGTGGGGTGGAGGCTTTCCTCGGTTCCCAGCATTAGGACTGTTATATCCTGAATACTGATCAGCCTGTAAAATTAAATAGAACTGTTAAGTATTTATCCTACATGTATTACACATAATCACTGTGTCAGTACTAGTACTCTTCTCATTCCTAATTATAACACTTGAAATTAAATTTTTGAATTTACAGCTGAAATGAGCATTGCATTTTATGAAATATAGTAGCAAAACAAAATTGATGATCAAGGCCACAAAGACAAACAATGGAAGCAAATTCACATTCTTTTTTTTTCTTTGTAAAAACACTAAATGATGACATTAATTGCTGTCATTTTATAATATATTTTATCTAACATTAGACTAGTTTTTCTATCTGATTTGACAAAATACAAGTTTTATCGAACATGCATGATACAGAATCTTGTATCACCACTGTGGTGATACAACATTGGCGGTAAAGTGCATGTGCACTTTCTCATTGTGATGTCATTAGGGAGAATGTAGAACAAATGCCATAACATAGTTCAGTGGTTTTATGTGGTAAAATGTAATTTTTTCACATAAAGTATTGTTTTCTATTATTTTAAATAAACTAATTGGAAATGTTAGATAAAAATATTATATACACAGCGTGTAAAAAAGGACTTGACTGATACTGAGGGTTGTACATACACACTGTGTATATAATATGTATATATCTTTAAAATTGTAAAAATGATAGTAATCTGTTATAGAGATTTTTTAAGCCACTGTGACCCAGTGACATACTTTTTGTCATTATTAGGATTCAATGAACAAACATCATAAACCTATATATAAATAGCTATATTTGCTTCTGTTCTATAACTTGTGTGAGAAGTTTAAACTAGAACTGTCTCTGAAAGAGGCTAATACCCACCGCTCCAAACTTTTGACCTGGGGACAAATTGTATGTATGGACAAATTGTAATGTGGACAATTCTGTGTATGGAAATGTTAATAATTCGGCAAAATACATGTGATGAAACTGATAATGGCAGGTGCACATGTTCTTATGATACTCAATATCTATGCATAGATTTAAAAAAATTGGATCATATATAATTAAGTAACTATATAATCCAGCCAAAAAAGAAGGTGCACATGTTCAATGTATATAAAAACATCCTGTAAAGTTTCAGACAGGTTTGTTAAAAGCTGTAAGAGGAGTTGATTACACAAAATGGGTACCCCTCATATGGGATATTGATGAAAAATGACTAAGTTCAACTACCCGTAAAATCTGAAAAAAATAATTTAATCCAACCAAAATAGGAGGTGCACATGTTCAATGTATATAGAAACATCCTGCAAAGTTTCAGACTTCTTGGTAAAAAACTGTAAGAGGAGTTGATTACACAAAATGAGTACCCCTCATATGGAATATTGTTGAAAAATGACTAAGTTCAACTACCCGTAAAATCTGAAAAAAAAAAAAAATTAATCCAACCAAAATCTGAGGTGCATTTGTTCAATGTATATGGAAACATCCTGCAAAGTTTCAAACTTCTTGGTTAAAAGCTGTAAGAGGAGTTGATTACACAAAATGGGTACCCCTCATATCAAAGAGGTCAAAGGTCAAAGTCAAGGTCACAGTGACCTAAATTTGGTACATGACACAACGCCTTCCCATGATGCATCCACATACCAAGTTTGATAATCCTAGGTGCTACGGTACAAAAGTTCTGTTCCGGACACGAAAATGCACAAGGTTTTACTATCATAGAGGTCAAAGGTCAAAGTCACAGTGACTTAATTTTGTACATGACACATCGCCTTCCCATGATGCATCCACATACCAAGTTTGATAATCCTAGATGCTACGGAACAAAAGTTCAGTTCCGGACACGAAGATGCACAAGGTTTTAGTATCATAGAGGTCAAAGGTCAAAGTCAAGGTCACAGTGACCTAAATTTGATACATGGCACATTGCTTTCCCATGATGCCTCCACATACCAAGTTTGATAATCTTAGATGCTACAGTAAAAAAGTTCTGTTCCGAACACAAAGATGCACAAGGTTTTACTGTCATAGAGCTCAAAGGTCAAAGTCAAGGTCACAGTGACCTAAATTTTGTACATGACACATCGCCTTCCCATGATGCATCCACACACCAAGTTTGATAATCCTAGATGCTATGGTACAAATGTTCTGTTCTGGACACGAAGATGCACAAGGTTTTACTATCATAGAGATCAAAGGTCAAAGTCAAGGTCACAGTGAACTAAATTTGGTACAGACACATCGCCTTCCCATGATGCATCCACATACCAAGTTTGATAATCCTAGGTGCTACGGTACAAAAGTTCTGTTCCGGACATGAAGATGTGCAAGGTTTTACTATCATAGAGGTCAAAGGTCAAAGTCAAGGTCACAGTGAACTAAATTTGGTACAGACACATCACCTTCCCATGATGCATCCACACACCAAGTTTGATAATCCTAGATGCTACGGTACAAAAGTTCTGTTCCGGACATGAAGCGGGACAGACGGACAGACGGACAAACAGACAGACAGACAGACAGACAGACAGACAGACAGACAGACGGACAAGGTGATTCCTATATACCCCCCCAAACTTCGTTTGCGGGGGGTATAAATAGGTGTTGATGATGCACACATGCATCTACTCGCACTGCTATAACCTTACATCACATGGTATTTTGTCCAGGTGAGCTAAAACAGTTTTGTCAGAAATTTCCTATGATTGTGACTAAATTAAAGAACATAACTACTTACTGGATATTGCACAGGCTGGTTTGACCACTGTTGACCGTTTCCTTGGGGGGGAGGTGGTGGTCGGCCATACCCCATAGGTATTGGAGACTGGTGGGGTGAGGTATAGTAAGGGTCTTGTGGGGGCGGATTAGATCGTCTTTCTACCGCTCGTCTAAAATAAAACAAACATAATGTTGATAAGATAACTTCCTTAAAGTCATATGCATTACAGGAGTCATCAGCGCACGTGTGCTACATTGTTTTGCGATTTATACACATACATGTAGCTGTATTATTATAACAATGCCAGGCTTTCAGACCATTATGAAAGGAACCAAATTCATTGAAGCATGAGTGTTTGTGACAATAATGTTAAATAGCATTCATAGACACAAAATACAAGTAGAGTGGGGTTGAGTAATTGTGTTTTATACCAAAGTCAATTTTCTATCACTTAAATCATGTACATTGAGATATCTAAAGAAAACCAATGACTTGATAATAGCAAAACTGACAATAATTCTCAAACTAGATTCTGTAAGAATGGGATTCAAACCTAGGTTCAGTGACCAATGAATGTGCTGCATTTTACTCAATTCAACCATCAATCCCCAGAAAATATAAGTGCTTTGTCAAATACATAGGAGTGGGTATTGGGAAAAAAAGCATATTGCAATATATTGCAATACATATTGCAATATATTGCAATACATATTGCAATATATTGCAAAGTTAATGAATGCTTAAAAGTTGTGTATTTTTGTATTTCCAAATGCAACTATTACAATTAATACACCAGAACCGGCATCCAAGTTTGGGTGATGGTGGCGATTGTGCGAAGTAAGATTACTTGTACCCCCAGCATATTTAACGTCTGCATTACAGACAGTGCATACTGCTATATTTTTATTAATAGTCCCCGCTATTTGCCTAAATTTAAAATGTTCTCACACTTTTGCCTTTGCTCGTTTGTTTTTGACAAGTTTTACTTCGTCGTCTGCCATGATTGGTTATAACATGTATACATGTCTGTATCTCAGACGCACTTTATTTTGTATGTAGTTGACAAACACTTACGAGATAAAGATTATATTACAGCCTTTTGAGTGTTAATAACAAAATAATGACCATAAAGCATAATCTACTGATTTTTTTAAATTTCCGCGGTATACCGGTTTTTTATTGCGTACCGGTATATTGTATCGACCCTGCCATACCGCAATATACCGGTATACCGGTAATATCGCACACCCCTACAAATATATATATAACATATTGTGATAATCATCATACTTCTCTCTCTGTAAATCTTCTATTCTTCTTAATAATTTCTCATTTTCTTTGTATAAATTCTGCTGTTCACGTTTGACTTTGTCTTTGTTGGAATGCATCTCAGAATTTTCCGTTCTTAGAGCCTCATTTTCAATCATATACTCTTGAAGCATTTCATATAAACCTGCTTCATCTGTGTTTCCTTTTGGTACCTGTGGATCTACATTATCTAAACAAAACAAGAGTAACCTGTTATTGCATGTCTCACGGTACTCATTTACTTGCAAATAATTTGAAAACTTGGAATTAAATCTAATGTAAAACTGTCGCCTTCATGTACATCAGTGTGGTTGGTATGTAGCGGGCTTTGCGATAATCTAACCTGTATCAAGACAGTTCTTTCTGAAATACTGTAAAATTATTTATTTTTGTGCAGTCCAATTTTCCTAGTTCAAAGACAAAATACCATTTCATGGGGTGATAAATTTGTGCTTCATGATTACCATTTAAGGTGAATTTGACACCACAGAAATCAACCATTCCGTAGTTATATAGAAAACAAGTGTAACAAGAGAATAACACATGCCTTTGTCAAGCAAATTTCTAACACCAAGAACTTTCCTTTGGAAGGTATATAATTTGTAAGCTGGTGCTTCAGAAAAAATGGAAAGATTAAATGCCATTTTCAGTGAGTCAAGTGTTTGAATGATGTTCATGGTCCATTAAGAGATTGAGTTCATTGTAGCTTACCTCTATGTGTGTCTTTCATAATTTTGTTTAATTTTTCTTCATTTTCTCTCTGTGTAGCAACAGGTCTGGCAGTTTTGGCAGGAAATTCCAGCTGTAATAATAGTAATAATAATAATAATTGATCCCAGATACTGTGATACATAAGCGTGTGCTTTAAACCACTTGGCTACTGAGCCCCACCCCCCACCCCTGTACAGAGACAAATTGGTACCTTAGTGGTGACAGGTACTTTGATCTATTTTAAGTCAGTATTTTAGACCTCTTTGACACCACCAGCTTATAGTGTACCTTTAACCTTGACCTATCACTATTTGCTTTAATTTGCATCTAAACCGAAGCATATGAGTCCCTGGTATAATTTTAACTATAGCTTCTAAATATTTTACATTCTCTTTTATTGCCTAAATTGGTAGTTGTTGCTTTAAGTATTCACATAACTTTTATGTCTTAACCAAAGTAATAAATCATAATATCCATACTGAAAAAATACATCCTAGATCCATCCTAATCCTAGTAATCCAAGACACTACCGGCAAGATATTCACTAATGAAAAGATACAAGGCAAAGGTTTGTCATGTGGACAAGTACTGCATTGGTTCATAGTACGTAGAAATGGAAATTGGTGATGACCTTATGCATGTTATGTTCACCCAAGCATGAGAGGATTAGAATACTGAAAAAAAAACTGCAAATATTTATAGTGTTGTTATGGACATAAAAGATCAGTTTTTCCTATACTTTCATTTTGGCATTAACACCATGAATGGTTCCCACACTTGACATCATTCCCCTGTCAATTCCTTGACATTTCCCTGACAGATTCTATTTTTCCTTTTTGTTATAAAACACTTCAAAACAAGAAGGCCACAAGATATGCCTGTTTACATTTTTGCCGATAAAATGTTAGTAAAGATGGCATTGATGGCAAAGTACAAAGGGGCATAAAACATTTAAATAGTATCTTGTATAAACTAAGGCACTTAAGCCCAAATATGTCCTATACAGAACAGGTATAGCAAGAAAAGTATGCCAGATAAGGAAACTTTCAAAGGAACACAACTCTTGAGAAAAAAGTATAAAAGTCACTGACAATTCCCTTACATTTCTTTAATTTTTCACATTTCCCGACATTTTTTGAAGTTCCCTGACAATTCCCTATGACCTTGAAAAAAAATTAAAATTTCCCAACTTTTCCCTGACGCATGGGAACACATACATGTACATTTTCAATGATGCTGGGCAGTGGAATACAGGTGAAAACATTTGTATTTTTTTTATTTTTTTACCTGTTGTCTCAAGTAAACATTTTCATTTCGTAAGGCCTTAACTTCTCGTTTTAGACTCATTATTAACTTTTCTCTAGGGTCCTATAAATAAAATATGAAATGAATAACATAAATAAACAAGAAATCTAAAGATCACACATCTAGCTTTAAAAAATACCATTTTATCAATAATAAAGATTATTATGGATTTAGTTACTGCTAGCAATCTTGTGACTGCTATATGTCTGAAGCCTTTTCATCCGAGACAATACATAATATCTTGAATCTTTGACACTTCACAAAGTTTTTTTCAAATAGAACAAGGCATTACTTACTGTCATACATTCTTACACTGTGTTAGACAACTTTAACATGACAATAGTTTTACTAAAAACATATTTTTATCTCAAGAATTAATATAAACACAAGTTCATGTGGTGCACAAGTTTGTGAAAATATTTCTGATCCACGGTGCAATATTAATAATTATTGTTAAAAAAGATATGACCACTAACAAATATTTAATTTGATAACAACTATTGTTTTTTTTAAATTAAACTCAATACACATCATTTGATATCCTTGTTGTAAAACTCAATGTTGTAGTACAAAAAACAAAACTTACCATCTTAACAATTGGTTTTGTTCTAATTCGTTTAGCGCGGCTAGCATAACGCAATGTATTTATAGATTCTGCTGCATGATGGGAAGATGGAGTAACACAAGCAATCTGAAAGTAAAATCATCAAACATATTAAAGTTGTGTCGTCTGAAAGTAAAAAACATCAAACATATTAAAGTTGTGTCGTCTAAAAGTAAAAAAACATCAAACATATTAAAGTTGTGTTGTCTGAAAGTAAAAAACATCAAACATATTAAAGTTGTGTCCTCTGAAAGTAAAAAACATCAAACATATTAAAGTTGGGTCGTCTGAAAGTAAAAAACATCAAACATATTAAAGTTGTGTCGTCTGAAAGTAAAAAACATCAAACATTAAAGTTGTGTCGTCTGAAAGTAAAAAACATCAAACATTAAAGTTGTGTCGTCTGAAAGTAAAATCATCAAACATATTAAAGTTGTGTCCTCTGAAAGTAAAAAACATCAAACATATTAAAGTTGTGTCCTCTGAAAGTAAAAAACATCAAACATTAAAGTTGTGTCGTCTGAAAGTAAAATCATCAAACATTAAAGTTGTGTCGTCTGAAAATAAAAAACATCAAACATATTAAAGTTGTATTGTCTAAATTAATTGTTACCTGAACGAGAGAAGTTGAGTGTAGTAATGGATTTTTATGTCCCAGTCAAGGTTCAGTTACACATAGAAGCAATTAGTTCCGAGATAGTGGAGAAAACCAGAGTGCCTAAGAAAACTAATTACCGTACTTTTGGTTAGCAAACGGACAAACTTTTTTACACTAAGATCTGCCCTGGGTTGAATTTGAAAATTAAGCGACAACACTGTTCTGTACTATCAGTATCTGATAAAAAAACTTCCATATATGTCTTAAACAAAAACCACTTCATAAAACAAAATTACTGACTTACAGTTAAAATATTTCCATTTTCTTAAAATAATTGTGATAATCCAGTTCAATTGAATATTACTCTTCAGATATATTACATCACAGAATAAATATTTTCAAAGTAAGAGATAAATTTCCCGATTTTCAGTAGCAATGAATTTTAACCTGTATGATTTCAATATATTATCCTTGACATTAAGTTACATCTTCCGCTAGGTACGCTCGGCATCGTAGGCCAATCAATTTACACCTGTACAGCACGGTTTTAATGTTCACTTAACTGATCAAATATGCGACATCTTTTATCCACACATTATAATTTTATTAATATTAACCTCGGGTATACCTATATTCATAATAGCTTATCGGTAATTCAATTAACGGCCGGCAGTCTAAGTCAGGTATAAACAAAAACGAATGAATTTTTATTGGATAAATGAACATTAAAATCAATGTTTATGTCAAGGTTTAGTGTAATCGTAGCAGATACGAGCCTGTTTATATTGTAATCTCCATTTCGATATCAGATTCAACACCCTACTACAATGTCCTTAGGAAACATGTACCACTTCCAGAGTTAATCAATAAATTCTGTTTAAATCTTGTTTATGTTGAACTTGCTGTTATTTTTTATTGACTCTTTTATAAATTACTGACAATGAATATTGAAAATCTGTACAATCCAACTCATGTTTTATATATATACATATACATATTGTCATATAGGTATGTATAGAACTTGTTATTTTTTTAAATGACATTTTTATACATACATTGTATTGATTCTGGATTAAAATATGAGTGGTACATTGAGTACTCTGATTCTACTTAGTGACAAATATTTACCTTTAATTTCTGTACAAAAAAATAATAATTCGAAAAAAAATAAAAATTAATTTTTTTTAAAGATTATGTGATGCCCCATTGAAATCAGATTCGAAACAGGTTGCTTAATTCTTGTCACTTTCTCGCATTTTTCTGAATGAATAAAGTAGAGTAATGGTGTTTTATGCCCAGTCAAGATTTTTTTAAACTTACATTAAGGCAGTTTGTTCTGGGATGGTGGAAAAAACTGGAGTGCCTGGGGAAAACCATCAATCATTAGATAGCAAAGTGACAAACTTTCTGACTAGGATCTGGCCCAGTGGGATTCGATCCTGAGTGATGAAATGGACTGATATCAATAAGCATATACTTTAGACCACTAATGTTTTAAAGCTACAAATGTATTTTCTATATCTATGTTAATCATGTTAATCTTACCATGAGAGTAACACCTTGTCCACCCAGACTATCTGCTAACAGTTTGGTTAGTTTACTGTCTCTGTAGGGTATATGTCCTTGTCGTTTCTTAGCGTCACCCAAAGATGAAATACAATTACCTAGAATAACAGAAATAAGAACTATAAGAAAGGAAGTGCCATGTATTTTTAATTGGTTTGATTGAAAAAGACACACCAGGGATAGAAATTGTAATGATGTTCTGTTAAAATGAAAATCAATAAAACTGTTTTGTGTTTGTTCAGATACTAGCTAACACATCAGTAACCAGACAAACAATATATATCTTAAATTAATAATCTTTATTTTGTTGGTAATTTCCATGGAAGTGTTTTCAAAAAAAAAAAAAAAAAAAAAGAATAATTTAAAGAAAATTATTTCTTTTAGAATAACTTAATTGATCTGGTATTTCTTTTTTAAATTGAGTTTGGTAATGGTGTTTTACACCCCAGTTAAGATTATTTCACTTATATCGAGACTTTGTTAGTCAGTTCTGAAGGAAAGAAAGGAAACTGGAGTGCCCAGATAAAACCACCTATTTTAACAAGTGAAAATGGCAAATTTTAATACATCAGGCACTGGTTTCACAATCATTCTTTAGCTAAGATTTATTTCCTTAACTTATATTTAGCAAATTTTGGTAATTTCTTTTTGGAACAACATATACTAATGAATATTTTTGTCTAAACTAAATGCAAATGTTTTAATCTAAAAATTATCTTAAAATTGACAACTTAAAACTCCTGAATATCTTGAAAATTAATATAATTATAAAGATTTGAAATTTTGCAAGATGTAAAATAAGGAAAGATTGTGAACTGGGGCCAGGATCTGTATAAGTAGAGTTCATACCTAGATGGTGTCAGAGGCCACAAGCACTCAATCCATAAATCAGGCAAAAAATTGTAATTGACATAGAATTTTTAGATAATTCTTAGGATCCTCAAAATATGATTTTTGGGTTTTTAGTTCCTGTTATATTTTGTTTTCTCATTTTGTCATAATTTTCAGCAGCTAAAAATCAAAAGACATACCGAGCACCAAAAGACTTCTGTTTATATTATTTGATTCTATTAAAGTCTCTGCTGAGGAATTTGATTCTTTTACTTTTTCACTTCCTGGAAAACAAAAACAAGAAAATACATAAACAAAAATCTTTTGCAAAGAAAAAAAACTAGGTAGTAATCTTGAAGCAGGATTTTTGTTCAAAGAAAGAAAATGATCTCTTCTTGAAACATTTTTCTGTTAATTTACAAAGTATTGTATAATTTGCATATTTCTTTAGAACATTTTCAACACAGTGCATATATGTGATGGAGTGATTACCTCAAAACCAAAACAAATAGTCCTTAAACATAAGCAAAAGTTTCAAAATACATTTATATGTGTATATTATATATTATGTATGTTTTGTTGAAAGAGAATGTTTTGACGTGTTCTACTATATTTGTAAAAAAAAAAAATGAAAAACAAAAACAAAAACCAAACAATTTACAGCATTTACCGGTAATCATTTGCTTTAACATACATAACAAAAAGCAGTGTAATACTTATTCACACAATCTGCTCTTGCATGATGTATTCATGCAATAAAGAATTTGAATGTATTGAATAGTTCATAATTGATGGTGTTGACATTTTGTTGTTTTATACTTTGTTTAAAATTTGTTGGGAAAAAAACATCTGTGAAATTTGGTTTGAAAAACAAATCCAATTGTTCCTGACTTGGTTAGTAAAAATTATTTGTTGGCATTTAAATTTTCTGGTACAGGCATTTCATCTAATAGGGAAACTGAATCCCTCACAGACATTTGTGATATCACAATTTATCATGTGAATTAGGAAATTATAGTTATGAAAGACATGAAGTTTAGAAGTAAGACAAATCATTAAGAACTTCTTCTATTCTATATTCAGCAAATGAATTCCTAGTCAAGATTCTTTCACTTATATCAAGCTGGTCAGTTCTGGAATGGTTGAAGAAACTTGCAGAGTGGATAGAGATAACCACCAACTTACAGCAAGTGAACTGACAAATTTTCTTAACACTAAGATCTGCCCGAGAGGGATCTGAACCTAGGCGGAAGGAGATTCCTTAACCGATGTTTAGACCACTCAGCCACCAAGGATATTCTTAGAAGAACAGGACATGATTCAAAATTGAGCTTAGTGTTCCCAATTTTCAAATTTTGTTATAAAAGTGTATAGATGTTTAATTCTGCGGGGAAAATTTCACCGTTTAGACACTAGAACTTTTTCATGGATATAAAATTTTGCAGTGCAGTGGCCAATTTTCTATATAGATTGTCTCAATCTATGTTTAATGAATGCTACATAAAAATATTCACTTTGTGTTTTAATTTTGTGCTATAAAGTAAAACAGCAAAATTAATATAGCAAAATTAATTTGAGAATACTGTAAAACATGAAATTTTTTGAGTACATGTTATTTTATCATAATTCGCGAGTTCATACAAAAATCGCAAAAATAAATTTGATCGAATAAATATGAATGGACCTTTATGACTTTTACATGAGGGGCTCACGATGCGATCGGGTCACAATGGGATATCGCGAAAATTTCATGCTGCGAAATGACTAAAATACAAATATCGCGAAAATATCATGCCGCGAAAATAACATGTTTTACAGTAGAAGCAACTATACAGTAATGGTTTACTTACCAGCAAGATCGACAAATGTAAGTTTTCCCCTCTTTGTTAGATATAAGTTCTCATCATCAGGATCTTGTATCTCAGAATCAATGGTTAGTGTTAACATGCTGTGACTTCTACTTGACGTCTCATTTAAACCATGTGATCCTGTCTGTCTGTTACGCATACCTGTAATAAACAACAAGTATGTCACATGATTAATTGTAGCAGATTGATTGATTAAAATTTTGCACATTTTCCAACAATCCTTGACAACAGGTTATTTAGTACTATTGATAACTTGGCATTGCACTCTGTTGTTTTCTCAAATTGGCACTTATACATGTCAAGTTTCATTAAATCCTTCCTATCTTGAAGCAGACATGGTAATTTGAACAGTAAATAAAAACTTTAGTTATCAGTATGCATAACCTTGACCTTTGACCTAGACTTCCATGCATTGTGCCCAACACATCTTCTGAATATGATAAATATTCATTCCAAATGTCATTTAAATCCACCAAACAGTTAAAGGGTTATGGAGAGGATAGACAAATGTCAATGTGAGTACACACAGACAGACCTGGCTATAATGTAATGTGTCCAAGAATATATTTTAAAAATCATCAAAACTGAAATTAAAATGTTACATATGGTAAAATTAAAATAAGTTTATTAAATATGGTTCAATAAGTTTTACACCTCAGTCAATATTTTTCACTTATATCAAAGCAGTCAGTATAGGAATGAATGAGGAAACTGGGGTTCCCAGAGAGGCAGCCAGTCAGTTCAGAAATGGTAGAGGAAATTAGAGTGCCAGGAGAAATCTATAACTTTGGAAAAAAAATGCTGGATAGCGGTGATGAAAACAAATAAATTATTTTTAATTTCACATGTTTTCTGTGTTTGTTTTAACAAGAATCTACAAGTATAAACATATATATTCCTTTATTATTATTTTTTAAAAGGCTTGGTTTAATAGGTTGTAGTGAGGTTGCTGCTTCACTAGGTAAGACACCCCAAACAAGAGTAAAGTCGTCTATAAATGATTCTACACCGGTGCATTGTAGGTATTTGATATTATTTCAATGAACAGACTTTGAGTTAATGAACTGCAAATGCCCTGTTGCTGTGACTTTAATCACCATGAATGTCAAAATCTGTTTTGTAGGGTACATTGCATTGCTAAGCCCTAACATAACACATTAATACAGAGGCAGAAACATCAATAATACCAACCAGGAAGCTCACGCATGGCAGAAAAACATTAGCAAAACTAGGGCCTCATAATGTGTCAAAATAAACAAATATTACCTTATCTAGTAAATAAAATATAAACAAACGTCAACAAACTAAAAGTTTATGTGATATTTTACATCTGAGTAATAAGTCAGAATTCATCAGGGAGTCATTACCTGTAACATAAATCACATCTTACTGACATTTACACTTAGCTCTGCTAGGGTCCCTTTGATGATGATGTTAAATAGCAATAAATATTACATTTTACATCTTTACTGCTAAAATATATGCAGATCTAATGGGTTGAGAAAATGTTCAAAATGTACAGGTGTAATCTTTTAAAATTTCAAAATACCACATGGAGAGTGGGGGGATGAGGTGTACCGTCACACTTGAAGTACTGGAGTACCGGAGTACCAGTGTTCGAATATTAACACATTAATGTTGTATGTCACCCATCACATGGAACATAACATTAACTCTAACATTAACTAATAAAAACATCTCCTAATCTACTACAATTTCACAGAGTAGTGGGGATGACACAATTAGGAAATAACAAATGATGATCAGGTTTCCAGTTTCAATTTTTTTTTACAACCTTTGATCGTCAGGGGTTGTGGGACCTTGCATGTCACCCAACTTGTAGAACATAATAATCCCATTTTTGATGGGTTCTGTTTTCATAGTTGGAGAAATGTAGGAGAAGGAAAAGTTGGAGTGGAGTATTAGAATCGGTAATAGTGTTTAATGCCCCAGTAAAGAATTTAGAAATTGATAAAATTCCTCACACTAGGATATAGAGACTGGAATGGACTAATGTAGTTGTAGGCCTCAGTCAAGATATTTTGCATTGAATCAAGGCAGTCAGTTCTGAGATGGTCTATTTTAGAAACTTGAGTACATGGAAAAATTTCTCACACTAGGATCGGCCTATTTGTGGGATTTGAAACTAGATGGTGCAAGGTGCTGTGACCTGGTTAATTTGATTTGTTGCATAATTTTAAACTTTTTGTGCTTCTAACTTGTGGCTGACAGGGTTGAACTTACAGTGGGGATGTGAGATTAACCTGTGACCACCAAAACCTTACTTTTATCAATAAAGCTAACTAAATCAATGTTCTATACCAGAACAATTTAATATTTCACAAATTCTTTTGAAAAATTTTGTTTATACCCATATACACAAATTCTTTGGATCATACTCAGTGGGTTTTGAAAACTTGTGTACGGAAAACTGTGATGTCATTAGAAATTGAATGATGTAATCTGAATACATAGAAAAACTTTAAATACAAAAAATGCCCCTGCACTGACTGGACATATCAAATGTTTTATTATTCATCAATTCATTTTTTGAGAGCATGAAAAATCTCATGTCCTGAGTCTGATCCTGCATTTTTCTCCCTCCTGTTAACAAATACAGTCCAATCTGCCTTAAAGGCCACCTCAATATAAGGGCCACCTGCATATAAAGGCCAGTAGAATTGTATCCCAATTGTTCTTTGTTCATATTATTTGAACCTGTATATCAAGGCCACCTTCTCATTAAGGCCACTTTTACTAGTTGCCTTGGGTGGCCTTTATAGACAGATTTGACTGTACATGCATGCAATTCAATTTTGAACAATTCTGTTTCATAAACAAACCAGAACCACAACCAACAACATTAACTAAAATGGTTTAAAGATTACAGCTTGTTTTCATTGTACATCTACAGGTATAATACAACTTTAATGTTTTTCATATATTTAATAAAAATTGTTTATAAAAGTTTTAAAACTCATTTAAGACTTTCTTTCTAAATAATCTTTGAAATTACACAATTATAATCATTTTTATAGTAATTTAAACAAATATTATAAATAAGTAATTTGATATAGGCACACAACATCAATGGTAATTTGCTAACAATTTGAACACTGACTTTGGTCTAGAATTTTACAATTAAATAAACTATAATTTAATTTGAACAGACCCCCTCTTATTTTATATTTTAATTTTTTTATGATGTTTGAATCCTGAGATTAATAAAACAAAATTTGCATGAAAAAAATTATTATCTTTACCGGTCAAACTATTTAGATAGTTAAAGTCTATCCAGAGTAGTTGGCCTTTACTGGTTCACATGGTATCAGTATAATGGACTGGGGGACTGGTAAGCTTGTCTGCTGCATGCTGACTCGGTGATCTAGCACCTTAAAGTTGCCCTGAGTGTGCACTAGTACAAGACAGACCATACAACACACTGGCACTTCACATGCATACAAGAAATTGTTCATAGATTAATCCATAGAGTTCTCATCACGAATAGCTGAAAAATTGCTGATGTGATGTTTAGCAACATTCAACCAAACAACCATCTATCTAGAGTCAATAGTCTCAGCAAGTTGGTGTTAATAATGGTTTTAATGCCAAACAACCCCTTGGGTGGCTCAGTGAGAGAGGGAGGTCGTTAGTTCATACCCCAGTAAAGTTATACATAAGACTTTAAACTTTGAGATACCGCTCCCTTGCCTGGTGCTAGGTACCAGGAGAACAGGGTATGGACTGCTTCACCTGATGTCAGTATGATGTGTCTTGGGATTGGGAAGTGGCATGGTTGTCTGCAGGGTACTATGTCCGCTAGCACCTTATCATCACCAAGTGTTCATGTCAATACAAGGCAGACCATAAAACACACCCAAAAATCTAATGCAAACACAAGCTTGCTCTTAGCTTAATCCTTTGACATTAATAAATTGCAGTAAATAGCTTAAAGATTGCTGATGTGACGATAACAAAATTTAAACAACCCTCGTCTAACGGGATGCCAGCCTACCATAAGCCAAGGTTAAATCCCCAGCATTTTGACTGGTACCCATTCATTCAGCAATTGGGTGGACCAGACATGGCCAATGCTAATTGCTCAAGGACATACAATGAAGCCTGATTGGGGCTCAAAGACCTTTGAATTATATGTTTGAGGTTTTAACCACTCAGCGCTTCGTGTGATATTATATTTACCTTCCTCAGTCTCTGTTTCATCCTTTGTTTCTGAATTCTTCATTTGATTATTTTTATCATTAGTAAACTGAACCTGACTAGGTAACCCGATCTGAACATCATCTATGTTTAATTGTAACGGACCAGCAATAGCACCACTCTCGGTCATTAAATAACACAAATATATTTCATTTCCTATGTATTCCTCCTCTATATCATCCGGGTCAATATCCTCGATGTCATCAGTATCTGGGAAGACATACCCTTTCTCTGTGTTAGATTGACCCTCTTTAAACTTATTTTCTACATTTATTTTATTCTGTTTCTCTAAATTTACATTATTTTTGTCATCATGGTTCTCTTGTCTATTGCTATTAGTTTTATCTGACAGATAATTTTTGTCCCAAGCATCCGTTTTTTTATCCCCTGGTTGCCTTGGTAATCGATTATCCCCTGGTTGCTGTGGAAACCGATTGCTTTGTTTCCCTGAATAAAGTCTTTCTCTTTCCCCAGATTGCTGTGGTAACTGATTGTTACGTCTCCCTGACATTATTCGTTCTTTATCTCCAGGTTGCCGTGGTAACTGATTGTTGTGTTTCCCTGACATAATTCGTTCTCTATCTCCAGGTTGCCGTGGTAATGGATTGCTGTGTTTTCCTGACATTAATCGTTCTCTACTTGCAGATTTTGATCTCATTACATATTGCACATCTCTATTAGGATCAATTTGAGGATCTGATTTTTGGGAATTCACCGTATCTCTCCGTCTAATGTCCAAGCCAGGGTCATGTTCCGAAAACTGATGGTTGACAGGATTTCTGTTTGAAGGGGCATCTGTCTCCTCAATATGAATATATCTTGCACCTTCATAGCGAACTGGTGTATGGTCAAAATTCTGAGGAGGACCATGTCCATGATGATGAGCATTTACGACATATTTTCTAGCGGCCTTATTGATGTTTGTACCACCTCGTCTTTGCGGCTGATAATCTGTCGTAGCCTTCCCAACGTGTGATTGTTGTACATTGTTCTGATCTCTCTGTGAATAAATGTATTGTGAATGTTCATATCTATCATAGTTTTGTCTTCCATTAATTGTTGGTCCTCTCTGTGGATACTGAACATTTCCAGCCTGATTTACAGAGGGAAGATGGCCGTTTCCAGGTCCCTGATTTGCTGTAACATAAGGAGCTTTTACATTCTGATATGGAGCATCTCTTCTAGTATTTAACCTGTTAGGATCTCCATGATGTATTAGATTGTTTCTATTATGATTTTTTGAATTGTCTATGTTTCTATGTGATAATAAAGGTCTTTGTTGTGAATGTATAGCCTTCTTACTGTGAGACTGAGGTGGAAGCTCCCTTGTAACATCTTTATACACATAGGGTTGTCTCTCATAGTTACCTCCCTTGTTAAGTAATGCCTTTTGTTGTTCCTCTTCAATAAGAAGTGCTTTGTCAATATCAATTGGTTGATGGCTATCTCCAACTCGGTAAAAATTGTCACGATGAGATAGAACTTTTGAATCTATTTTCTCTATATTTTTGTCTTTTTCAAAACCAACAGGAATCCGTCGCCTTTGCTGAAAATTATGTTCAGATTTCTCTGGAGATTTTTCTTTCATTTTGTTGGAATTTCTTAATAAAATAACTAGTAGTTAATGTTATTTACAATACACTATCTTTTCTCTTATTACTAATACACAAATTGATTATAAACTCCACTTCATATCTTGTTAACTTCCAATTCACCTGTATAGAATATTGAAGTCGTCACTGGAGTAACAGTATTTGAAATGCACCATTTTATTCTTATTTCTCACAAATAGATTGGAAATGTACCTGACATCACATTCCATTAACTTTCAATGAAACTGTAAACTGTGTACAGGGAATTCCAGACACTGTATCTGATTAATTTCCAATGAACCTCAGGTATATCCTGTGTATTTGGAATTCCGTCACTAAATTGATTAGCCCATAAAGCTGATACAGAATCGGTTATACATACCCGAGAGTTATACTGAAGACATATACCAGTACACTCTCTCTATATATATATGTAAATCAATCATTCCTTCATACAGTCTTGTATGCCACTTAGGTTCTTAAAAATTCTAAACAAAACATCTGAAAAACCGTTTTATTACCAGTCCCATTAAGAATTCATGTCTTGATATTTATGGAATGTACAGTTTCATAATTATCCTATAAACATTTCAACACAGTCACCTCAAGATACTCTCGCCAGGTATATATACAGGTGTGTCATAAATATTGGTCCATTAAAATAATCCAATGGAGAGACGAAAAAAGGAAAAAATGTAAAATTCTAAATTAATGATGAGTGATCTGAGTAGCTATACAACAGAACAAATTGGTCATATCCAAACTGTAGTATAAACACTACGACACTCACAAGTCACTTGAGAAAACTAAATAATGCCAGCTAAATCCATGATAGCAAGTAAAGTCTATGTACCTTAAGTAAACATTCTGGTTCAATGTATATGTATATATTAATTTAATTCACACAGATTTTAATTTATGATTTAAATTTTTCTCTTCCATTATGTATCATTTTCTTTCAGTGTTTAAATGTATAAAACGACCATCAAAATATTATTTCAATTCAGGAGTATAATGTTCCATTATTCCTTCTACTATAGCCTGGTTACAATTGGTCTTGTTACAGGTGGCAACCAAAGAATTTAACATAAAAGAGCTGCACCAAAATCTCTTCACCTTGTTGTATACCTATCACAATAACATTAAATACTTATTTGTTATTTCCTCTGTCTAGATTCCCTCAAATATTTGTCTGTAAACAGTCCAATACATCACACATATTTATACATAACCAGTTATAATACATGATAAAATCCACCTATTGAAAAATTTCCCGTTACCCAACCAAGGATCAAAAATTAGATTTATATATGTATTTAAGCAGATAAAACCCTATCTTGTGTCTTGGATAGTATTATAAACATATCTAGCTTTTAGCTTTATTGGTGTATTGTATTATTGACCCCATTGTGGTATTAGAATACAGAGGTAACACCCATACAATTTAAAAACAATTTAGTTCTCCTGAGCTGTAAAATATTAAAATATAAAGGCTTGATTTAAGTGTGTCTGGTAAACAATACAAACATGTATATATAATATATATTTCATACCTCTGTGTACAACACAGGGGAATTTTAATATATTATAATTGCTATCCCTACAATAAACAGGGATTATACACAGACCTATTGACAGAGAATTAAGGTCTATTTATTTTAAATTGGCTTGTCTCTTTATCTTATACAGTTTTCATGTAATTAAAGTGCTTGTTTCAAACTCATCTTTTGGTATCATGAAATCAAGCACATACCATTATATGGTCTGTTTTCCTTACAGTTCTACCAATGCTTTCTTCACACGTCCATTCCAGAAATGTAGTTAGTGAGGCCATCATGGCCCAGGCCTTGAAAAAAGGGTCCATGTTTTGTTTTCAAAACTTAGGTCAACATTATTGCTGGAAAATAAACTTATAAAGGTGGGCTAGGGCATTTTTACTTCTTATATAGGGGTCTGGTTGATCAAGCAGTCTAACACACTGACTTACAAATCACAGGGCCTCTTACCCCCTAGGTTTGAAAACTACTTAGAACATAATAATTATCCTAGTGCAAAAACGTTTGCCAGTCACATGTCAGTTGGTTTTCTCCCGGTACTCTGGTTTCCTTCACCATTCAAGAACTGACTGCATTAACAATTCAGGGATTGAGATTAACAGGGGCCCAGTAGCCCATGGCCCTGAGAAATCTGCCTGGGCCCCCAAAGTTTCTAAAATTTTGCTCTGTATTGCTATTGCCACTTCTCTTCAAATGTGAGCTGGGCCCCAAACTCAAAATAGTTAACCCTTACATAAGTTAAAGAATCTTGACAGAGGTATGTAGAAACACACTTTGCCCACTCGTCTATTCCTTATATAATAACAAAATGATTTTTTATCATAACTGGTGTTAATGTTTCCTATTATTTATTTTCTTTCCTGGGAGTGAGACATAAAAGTCATATAGTTGTCATCTGTGCCATTCATATTATTCCAATGAAAACATTTTTATCAAAGTGTTTCCCTAATTTTAAAAGTGGCTCTTGCTCCACTGGGTCCAAAATAGTATCTGTGAGTCAACCCTGTCACATATCTTTTCAGTCTTGGTGCGTTTTTGAATAAATTAAGCTGTTTTATTTTCTTTTACTTAAAAACTTTACTAGGTTCAGTTTATGGTTATAAAGATGCCAAATAAATATGATCTGCATTGATAAAGAGGAGGTGTGGATGTTTAAACACCGATCTTTACAAATAAAACACATCAAGTTATGTTTTATCATCCATCAAGTTTTATAAACATTAAAACACTGCTGTATTCAAAGGTGATTATATTTCTGTAATGGTCAATTATGTCATTTTATCGAGCTTAACTTGTATTTTCAATTTAAATCAACTAAGGAGAGATACTTAAGTTCATATATGTTCCAAATAATTTGTTTAACAGTCATAAACATCTGCAGTCAGACCTGCCTTAGAGGCCACCTCTATATGGGGGCCACCTTGAATTCTTCCTTATTCATGTTAATTGAACCTGTATATAAGAAGCCACCTGCCTATAAAGGCCACTTTATTGTTGTGTGCCTGGTAGGCCTTTATTAATACAGGTTTAACTGAGCATACATTTGATATCAATTGTGCAAATAAATATATGTATGCTGAGACTTAAAACTGAGACTTAGTGGGACATAGAGTGGCTAAAACTGCTGACTTGTGATTCCATCTAGCTTGTTGTGGGTTAGCACCCCAGAAGGGCTGTGTGAACAAAGTCTATTTTCATGTACTCGTATCTTTGGTTTCCCTGGCTTCCAAATGAACTGATACCATAAGAAAATGCTGATTTGTGATTCAAGTCAACGTGTTGTAAGTTAATACACCAAAATGGCTGTGTGGAATTGCTCCAGTTTTCCCAACTTTGAAATGAGTTTTTACCACCAGAAAATGCTGAGAGTTCACCTTGTGAAGGACTGGTGTTACATCCAAGAAAGAACCTTTTATTTTCAGTCATTTCAAGCCACAAGTTAAAACTGGAATGAGATGCCATTTAAAAAGTGTCTCCCAAATGAACCCAACTCAGAAATCCAGGTTTTCCCAACTATGTGCATGATCAAAATATGAATAGCCAATGGAGCATCTACTACACACAAAAAATGGTTCTGTGAAGTTTCAGGAAGATATCTGAAATAGTTTTAAATAAGAGGCAGACATAATGTTGGTGAAAAAATGGAATGAACACTACATATACCCCACCTTACTTTAATTGGGGAACATAATAAGCATTGACCTGATGAGCCTACAGGATCAGTAAGGACTTAAACTGTTGACATTAATATGATATATATTTTTTAAATCCAGTTTATAGTGCTTTATAAATCAGTCAGCTACCTGGTATTGATTTTAAGATCTTTTCTGATTTAAGATTTAAATAAACATTATTCTTGTTATCTTCATACAAATATTGATTTGTAATGGTTTAAGTTATAAACAGCATTGTCATAGAAAGTGTGGTTCATGACTTCACTCGAGATTGTCATGGAAAGTGTCGTTCACGACTTCACTAGAGATTGTCATGGAAAGTTTCATTCACGACTTCACTTGAAATTGTCATTCACAACTTCACTTGAAATTGTCATGGAAAGTGTCGTTCATGTCTTCACTTGAGATTGTCATGGAAAGTGTCGGTCATGTCTTTAGTCGAGATTGTCATGGAAAGTGTCATTCACAACCCCACTTTGGGACAAATTTATTATCATATACAACTGATCTGTTGATTTAAGCCTTTTTATAAGTTATCTCACAATAAACTATTATATATTTAAATATATGGCTATATCAATACACAAAGTAAAACTCTGAGATAGCAGAGATTCTGTGAAGGGATATTTCTGTGTATTAAATATATGGCTATATCAATACATAAAGTAAAACTATGAGATAGCAGAGATTCTGTGAAGGGATATTTCTGTGTATTAAATATATGGCTATATCAATACATAAAGTAAAACTATGAGATAGCAGAGATTCTGTGAAGGGATATTTCCGTGTATTAAATATATGGCTATATCAATACACAAAGTAAAACTCTGAGATAGCAGAGATTCTGTGAAGGGATATTTCTGTGTATTAAATATATGGCTATATCAATACACAAAGTAAAACTATGAGATAGCAGAGATTCTGTGAAGGGATATTTCCGTGTATTAAATATATTATTTCTGTGTATTAAATATATGGCTATATCAATACACAAAGTAAAACTCTAAGATAGCAGAGATTCTGTGAAGGGATATTTCCGTGTTTTAAATATATGGCTATATCAATACATAAAGTAAAACTCTAAGATAGCAGAGATTCTGTGAAGGGATATTTCCGTGTTTTAAATATATGGCTATATCAATACACAAAAGTAAAACTCTGAGATAGCAGAGATATTGTAACAGGGATTATTTTCATGTGGGTAAAATTTGCAATTATTTCGTACTAAAGAAATTACTGCAAAATTTTACTCATGCGAAAATGTCTGCTATACAGGTTAATATATCATAATATATATAGAATATAAATCTATTTTTTACAATTCATATAAATATTTACACTACAATTATTAAATGTTGAATCTGTAAGAAATCCAGACTGGAAAGAACTGGATGACACTTGACATGTGTATTTGTGTTTACATCTTGGTAAGTAGTCCCGTTACCAATATATTCATTCATTGCTGGCGACGTCAGAAAACATGACGTCAGAAAACGAAAGGTCGCACACGTACGTGAAGCTTTCAGTCTTTACTGTGGTAGACTAAATCACTCGTCAAATAGTTTATTACAGAGAATTTTATTTGGATTGTAAATACATGTGTATCTATATTTGTTACACGAAAACTACACACACGTGAAATGCAAGATTTCAGAAATTGCGAAAATCTGACCCTGAAAAAATAATCCCTTTTACAGTATGTCTTAATCAGAAATCATTGATTACATTAATATTGCCACTCTAATACAAAAACCACATCATAAAAAATTGATCGTTCGCTTAACCTATAAAATATTATCTTGTAGGTTTACAATGACAGTCAACTGCTGCTACAAGTTTGTTTCAATTTAACCAGGGTTAGTTCTGGTGTTAGACAATATTTATTTATATGATTGGTGGTAAAATTTGACTTCTGGTGACTATTTTGGTCTTCTGGAATTTCATGTGAACGAGTAATGAAAGACAAGAATGAAAAGATTTTGGCTTCAGATTATTATATACATCATGACAAATTCTCTTCTGGGACAACATATCTGTTCCATATTTCAACCAAAAAGAACTTCTAAATATGAACCCCAAATAAGGACCACCTGTCTATTAATACCACTGAATAAAGGTATTTTGCTGTATATTTTAACCAAAAAGAATCTCTATTTAAAGACCATTTTGCCAGCGTTTGACTATTGGCCAATGTTTGAAGGTCCATTTGCTTCATATTTCAACCAAAAATAACCTTTTAACCAGTAAGTTATTTTGTTTTATGGTTCATATTTCAATATAAATAAATATGCCTATAAAGTTTATATTTTATGGTCCCATGGATGGACTTTATCAAAAGATTTTACTGTATATAAAACTATCAATATTATTAGAGGAACTACATTTTTAAAACGTTATATAGTTACATTAGTAACTACTGCCATAAAATATCTTAAATTATCCTGCAAGTATTGAAGAGTTGTCTCCCTTACTACTCGTATATAGTAACTATCATTGAAACATGTGTAACATGAGTTGTCCCCCTTACTATGCTTGTCTTAACATCATTTAAACAATTGTGTAGTGCAAAATTATTATATAACTACTCATGGCTACTGTGCTACATGGATATCCAATCCATCCCAAGCTAAAACCCCAATGTCATTGGAGTGTTTGAACTTCAAACACTAACAAACCACACTAAATACTAGTATAAAATGTACCCACCATAGAAGTGTTTGAGCTCCAAACCCACTAAATACAATAAATGTAACACTTACCCTCTTCTAGGACTGCCATCAGATCATCAACGGTCTCACACTCAACCAAAAATAAATTCTCTACATAAAATCCTTTATTTTTAGACCAGCGTACGGCTAAGTATCTTCTTTGGTTAGGATTCAGTAAATCTATAACCTGTAAAATTAATAATAGTTATAGACAACATGACTGCATATAATTATCATTTGAGTGCAAAATACACCCAATATCTTTGTGATGACTTTTAAGTCTATGATGTCAAAATAATCACCAATCATGTGAATGATTATAAGTGACGTCACAATAAAAATTTGTGAAAATAGTTTCTGAAAAAGTTACCATGCATCAATGAGGTGATACGTTGATTGACTAAATGTGATTTTAGATCCTAAGAATATTTCACTCTCAGCTATAGGTGAAGTGCCAGAAATTTTGAATTTTGCAGCATGCTCAGGGCAATGTGCAAGTAGTATTCTTAAGCATGCCAAGCCCATCATGATATGAGTCATCCTTCTCATGGTCTCTCGAGAAATATTTTCATTTTCAAATGCCAAGTGCGTTGTGAAAGAACACTACCTGTCACTACCTGTTTTATGTATTTGACAGACCTTGCCATGGTTTTAAGTTCCATTAGGTAAAGTTGATTGACATGATTTTATGTTTCATATAAGTAAAATATAAATGTTAAAATGAAAGAAAGTTTTTCTAGATACTGAAAGTACCAAGGCAATGGGGCCTAAGTGGCTGAGTGGTCAAAAGAATGACAGTGTCTTTTTAATCAAGGTTTGAATTGCACTCAGACTATAGCCCAAAAAAGCTTGTTGACTTTCTCTGTCCTCTGATTTCCTCCAACATCCCTTAACTGACTGCCTTGGTATAAGTGAAAGTCTTGACTGTGGTTTATAAAATAACATTAAGTCTTTGGTATTACCAAAATATAAACTGGGGTACACTAACTTCACATATTGATCTTATTATGGAACCATGGTAACAAAACTAAATAAAATATTTAGTACAAGTACTATGGTAATATTGTTGGTATAGCATACCAGTACATAGTACTATTTTACATTAACATGTTGACTTAGGTGTCCATATGTCCCGTAATCTTAAGATCCCAAAGGCATATTAAATAGACTATACTCAATGTCCCCAGATCTTTAAAGGCTATACTGTGACAGATAGAACTGTTCATCTTGTAACTAATCCCCCAGACCATTCTCTCTCCCCCCAATAATTAAAAAATAATGTCACAGTAAGGTAATGTTTACGGTCTTTGTCAGTAAGTACTTGATCATTTATATATACATTGTCAATATTGGTAAGAAAGTTCATTCATTAACATTCTCAAGTGTTTGAGTAATGATCATACTTTTAAAGCAACCATTTATTATAATGACGGATTGTTTAAGTTGTGTTATAGTCAATTTACCATGTTTACTAGCAACAAGTGTATACACACCGAGAATTAGTGTCACTTCTTAATATAAAGAAAGAAGAAAAAAATAACAAGGAATAAAATAATTTTAACATTAGCCACAGAACCACCAAAAACTTTCCATAATGATATATATTTGCCCATGTCCAAATCACAATCTTAAAAGCAAAGTAAAAACTTAGAAACTGACAAATTAAATAAAACAAATGAACTTCAATATTAAATGAAGATATTAAAAATGCCTTGGTTAAATGAAAAATTTAGAGTCTTCCTCTCTCACACAATCATAAGTATCTCTAGTTGCCTAAATTCCACTTAAGTAGATCCTAGTGTATAAAAGGTTATCAATTTGTTTGCCAAAGGTTGGTGGTTTTCCCTGAGCATTCTGGTTTTCCCCATCATTCCTGAACTGAAAGAATGTTGATTTGGTGTTAAACCTTTCTTTCATGAAGCTTATTTAGAGGCAGGCTTAAATAATTTTCATGCTATTATCAATTCTCAAATTGAGAGATATGGGCTTCGGTGACAGATTGGTCTAGGTTTTGGATGAAACATTTATGTTTTTAGTTTACTTTAGGAACTCCAGTTTCCCCCACATTTCTGGACTGACAGTCTCCATATCAGTGAAGAAATTTTGACTGGGTCATACTTAATTACTCTACTCAAATTAATAGGTCAATAAGCATTTCTTTATATTTGTCAGATTTTAATGTTAAGGGTTATATAAACAGTTTACTTAATAGAGGACTTGTCTCGTTAATGGAACATAAATTATTAAACATAATTTAAACATTTGAAGAAGATCTTAACAAGAGTCAATTAAAATCAATGAATCATGAAATTTAGTTTTAATTTAAAGTCAAGTTCAATTCCATACTAAGGAATTAAGTGCTGTGGAATTTAGAAAAGACTAATTTCAGAACTCAGTACAGGCCCCCGTTTCACAATTATTCCTAAGCTAAGATTTTCCTTAACTTAAATTTAGCAAATTTTTGTAATCTCTTTTTGGAACTACTGGTGAATATTTTTGCCAAAACTAAATGCAAATGTTTTAATCTAGAAGTGATCTTAAAAATGACACCTTAAATTCCTCAATATCTTGAAAACTAACAAAATTATAAAGATTAGAAATTTTGCAAGATTTATGTTAAGGGAAATCTTAGCTAAGGAATGATTGTGAAACTGGGGCCTGGTACCATAAAAGTACAATAAATCCTTGTTATTACAATGCCCCCTGATAACTTTGCCATCTTGCTGTACAATAAATCCTTGTTATTACAATGCCCCCTGATAACTTTGCCGTCTTGCTGTACAATAAATCCTTGTTATTACAATGCCCCCTGATAACTTTGCCATCTTGCTGTACAATAAATCCTTGTTATTACAATGCCCCCTGATAACTTTGCCATCTTGCTGTACAATAAATCCTTGTTATTACAATGCCCCCTGATAACTTTGCCATCTTGCTGTACAATAAATCCTTGTTATTACAATGCCCCCTGATAACTTTGCCATCTTGCTGTACAATAAATCCTTGTTATTACAATGCCCCCTGATAACTTTGCCATCTTGCTTATTGCAAAAAGTCCTTTTCTTTTATGTTTTCCATATTAGTCTACCTTTATTACACCAAAACTGACTGAACAAATGGTGGCAATGAATTAAGGTTTTACTGTACAAAAATTACTTGAACATATGCTATTTCTCTCCTTGCTAAATCCTGAACTAAAAATGAAATTACCTGTTCATTGTAAATCTCTAAATAAGAAGCCTTAATCACATGACTTCCTCCAATCTGACCAATCTGGTAAAACATATACTCAAAGGATCGCTGTATAATACCCAACATGTCTGGCTCTGGATGTTTTCCACCTTCAAACTGAAAATAAAAGAACAATACTTCAACATTTATTGCTTTTTTTAAACGAAACTTTTCCACTCTACCAAAACCAATATTTTCCCAAAAATCAGATGTACATGTAAACAAACTGCATCGATGCATCATCTAGCATGTTCATGTTATATTTCGGAAGTGGCGACAGACTTAACGACAATTTATCTAAAGGCTGTTAGCTATTTGGATGACATAATTAGTTGTAGATCTACTCTAATTATAAAACATATCCAGGCCCAAAATTCAAATTTTTTTCACAAAGTTCTTTTTTTTTAAATGATTTTTTTCCATTTCTGCAAATTTTAATTTTTTTTTGGTCCTTTACAAGTACAGTAAATACATGTATTAAGAAAATGTTATGAGTTTCAGGTTAATAAGGGTTTGTTTCTGAGTTATAATTGCATTAACATTGGATTTGAATCATTCCATGCTGATTTTAACAAGCAGTTTTATACTTATCATTCCTGTAGGGAGAAAGGAGCAAGAGATTATCATATGGCCAAAGGAAGGGGTAATCAAAACATAAATTGCGTGTTTATCAACAGGTACCGTAAATTGCAGGAAAAAAAGAAAACTGTGGAAAGAAATTTTTTCATGCAGATATTTGCAGAAATGAAATACACTACAATTTTCAGAACTTGCTCGATATATTGCAATATACATTTGTTAGGGTAAGTTTTTTTTAGAAAAGTGGTGGACAAAATATTTGTGGAAGAAAATGAGTAAACATTATATGTCCATAAATTCTGTGTGGGGGACTATAATTAATGTTTACAGTGTTGTTGGGATGCATGAAAATTTACTTTTCAATGCATACTTGTTAAGGGAACTATGAACATAAACACTATATGTGTAACTCACTATGATGTTACTTGTTAGTAATGCATGATCAAAATTAATTGACACTTTAAAATTTAACCTTAAGTGCACATCTTTTTAAATCTGGCTTTCTACAAGCATGACCAGTAAAAACTTAATTATAAATTAATTTTGGAGTCTATGAAACTAATTAAATTTACATTTGACAGGGAAGACTTTAACAATATTTTAATTCATTTTTTAGATTTAAAAAAAATAAGTGTACCTCTGCTTCTTTATTGGACCCTATGTAACTATAAAGTTTTTTTTTGACAATTAAGCAATGTTAAAGACGGCATCCTTGTCTATATGGCAAATGTAAAGAAATAAATTAAAATTACCTACCTATAGACCCTAATTTTTTAAACAGCGCTCGAAGATACACATTTTTTGCCTTGTTAAAGCACCAATACACATTATAAACAGGCCAAGTAACACATGTATATTTTATATGTGTGACAGAAATTACAAGTGGCCAGGCATCATTTATCTTTTTCAAAATTTAAGAAATAACAATAAAAACGCCACCAACATGATTTGCTCAATGAATCACATGATAGTTGTATATGAATTTCTATTTTTGACAATTTTTTTTAGTAAAAGTGACTTTTATACAGTCAAACCTGTCTATAAAGGCCACCTACGGGAACAAGTAAAAGTGGCCTTTATGGGCAGTTGAACCTTGTATAAAGGTTTAGATAATGTGAATAACTTAGGGCAACAGGGATAAAATGTCACTGGCCTTTAAAAGCAGGTGGCTGCTATAGAGGTGACCTTTAAGGCAGGTTTGACTGTGCTGGGGAAATTGTGACAGTTCACACAAAAGCTAGAAGGTACTGGTATCACGTGTTTCACTGGCAAATCCATTATGAACAGGGATCAAGCTCCAGTATTAAAATCATTCCTTGACTAAGATTTTCCTTAACTTATATTCCAGCAACTTTTGACAATACTTTTGGCACTAAAGATAAACAGTTTCAACAAAATTGGAATAAAGGTATCATAAGCTTAATGAGATTTTCAAAATGAAAACTAACAAAATTATTCAGATTACAAATTTGCCAGATTTAAGTTAAGGAAAATCTTAATTAAGAAATGATTTTGAAACTGGAGCCAGATGTTAGTAAAAAAATTTTAAAAATTATTTTTTTAAATTCAATTTTAATATCATTGGTTTCTGGATAATCTTAATAAATTAACATCTATAACAAATAAGGGAAGGGAGATAACTTTGGAAGAATTCAGGAATGATTTACAAACCTCCGGTTGATTATGATCATCTTCAGACTGTAATAAAGTTATATAAACAAGTGTTTTTAGCATGCATACTGACAAGACAGACAAACAAAGACACAGAGTACGGACACATGCAATATTTTAAGTCGAGATTTTTAAAAAGTTTAAGCCTGTCAAAATTTAGCTTATAGGTTTGATTACTAGAAAGCTGGGGATGTAGTTTTTGTGACATGCAGCAAATTTAGCCTAATATATGCTCAATCACTAGATACTTGGGGTTGCTTATTGCAGTTTTTGTGATATGAAATGACTGGGAGTACATTAAGACTCCAAAATGAAGATGAAAAGTATTAACCATATAAAATAAAAGTTGAGAATTAAGGTGAATGACCGGTACCCATTACTACTTTGGGTGATGAATTACCTGTTACTTACTTATTTGGGTTATGATCATAAATTACCCCTTACTACTTTAGGTGATGAATTTCCCGTACTACTATGGGTAATTCTCTAGTTCCAAATATCATAATATCAGTATACAAATCATCAGTTATTGGTCGGTATTTGAGTACTAAGCACTGTTAAGTCACATTTCAGACTTTGTTTATCACATTTTTGACCAGTCATTATGATAAGCATGTTAAAACATAGAACATGTCTATGAAAAAGAAATTAAGTTGTGTTTTGAAAGTTTTGAGAATTTTAATTATCTCCCTTGAGGACAAAAGATCAATAGCATCTGTTGCTATAGCAAATGGAAAAAGGACTGGATGTTTAACTTATATGCATGCAAAATAAATAACTTCAAAATTTCAATTTTGGTATTTTACAATAAATAATTGTTTGAAGTTCATTTTAAATTAAATTTTAAACTCTCATGCAATTGATACAGGAACTTGTGTGCAAAAACATGAAGAAAAAAATCCATGCAAAAATTGTGGAAATCTTTGAAATACGATTCCACTTAACAAACATGCTTTGTGTGTCAAAATTAACATGCAAAATTTATTTGTCGAATTTCTCCAAAAACAGTTTGATTAAATTTGTAATTTCATGCATAGTGTATCAAAAATACATGCAAAGTAAACTGTCATAATATCTCTTAAAAAATTTTGATTGAAAATTGTAATTTCATGCAAATAACAGGGTATTGAGCCCTTTAAAATAACTAAGGTATACTGTTTACTGGTACATATATAATGAACACTTATTAACTTTAAATAATGAAGATATTCTTCTTATTAATAATAATATTTTTGGAATCTTAACCAGTTTTAATAAGAAAAAAATATTTATATCTCCGTAAAATAATTACTTTCAGGCACAACATCACTTCTTTTGATGAATTTGTTGACAATATTATACAGCTGATGAGTAATTTTGAATTTTACATTTTTTGCACCCACTGGTGTCTGCTCGAATTTCATTAAATCTTTACATTTCAGAGCAGTAAATTATTTTTTCATTTGACTATTATTGACTGCTTATTGTGTATTTTTAAAATCATAAAGTCAACATTGTCAAACAATGACAAATTGTCAATTTGAAATTTATCCATATATTTCAATTTTTGTACAATTTATTTTTCTTAACGTTTAAAAATTATTGGTGAAATAGTAGGCTCTTATTATAAACCCTTGTAAAAGTACATTAAGTAAAGTACATTTTTCTGCATATCCCTGTATTTTCTAACACAGCTAAATTTTGTTCTAATGAATTTTACATGAAACATTTCACGTGAACGAGCTTATACATGACATTCACATGAAACATGAAACAGATTCATGTGAAATCCACATGAAGAGAAATTCATCCGAAATTCACATGGAGTGAAATTTACATAAAATGAAATTCATGTGAAATTCACATAAAATGAAATTCATTAAATTCACATGAAGAAAATTTGTATGAAATTCATGCATGTGAAATTTATGTGACTTCATGTTGAATTCATGAGAACAAAATTTGACTGTGGATATAAAACAACTTAAAACCTAACTTTTGTACAGTAATGTATATTCCCGCCACCAAGAAGTGCTATTTACATGTAAGTGTGTACATCTTACTTACCATTATACCATATTTCTATTATTAGTTGGAGAATCAGAATGCAATGATTGGAAAATAAATATGAATTAGTAAAGAGATAGTTCATCGTTTATGAATAACATAAAAAGAATGCTTTTAACCATTGTCACAGATCATCAATTTTTCTTTCAATATTAATTCACAACACATTTTTAACAATTGTCTCAAAAGAATTTTTAATTCATTTATAGATTTTTGATTCAAGATACTTTTTTCTATCATCAAAAATTTAAACACAGGGCAATTAAAGGACAGAAAATAACCATTAATATAAAAATATATTTAAGAATAAATAACAAATCTTAGTGATAGCAGTCATGGAAACAGCTGAATTTCACAGGTTCAAATTTTGGCGGGTTTTTAATTTCTGACCTTTTCACAGGATGTAATATTCGCAGATTTATTAAACTAACCACAAGATGTAGAACATTTTACACATGGTCCAAATTTTGTGGAAACTTTTTAACAGCAAAGTTAGCAAACATTAGTCGATGCTAATAAAACTACACTTACAATATTAAAATAGCAAAATTAATCATGGTGATATTTGAGACTTGCTACTGAACAGAGTGGTCTTTATACAGAGGTGAGTATTGATATACTTATATAGGTTAATATACTGTATATACTACGTAACAGGTGGTTAACTTTAGCACAGATGATTAAAAAGAAAGAAAATTTCATGGTTGAGTTATCACAGATGTGAACTAAAATCAGAGAATAGAAAAGACAAAATGTCAAGTTCATAAAAAATTAAATCATTATTTATATAATGATAACCTGGATCTAATTAATCATTTAATTACACATAATTAATGAACTGTGTGATGTAGGTTACACACACATAACACCTGTAGTACAGCGTGTATAAGCGTTTACCTGCTGTGGGGGACCAGTCATGGTATGTGTCTTCCCTGATCCTGTCTGGCCGAACGCCAAGGCTGTACAAGCATAGCTAAAACACAAATAAAATTGGGTCATTATTAAAATACTGCCATTTCATCATAGAATATTAAAGTACCAAGCACATAACATAATTAATAATTCCATAAAACAATGTCAGTTAATTACTACCGTAATTACATTTACCAAGACACAGGGTCATTTTTTAAGATCTTCTCTAGCAAATTTGGGAAATGTTGGCTGTACTTCAAATCCAAATCCCAAAACCTCAAAACTCAGATGTTACATGCTCAGAAAAATCTACCAAATAATTCTCTTGTATAGTTCTGTCTAGAAAACTAACCAAATTATTGAAATTACAAATACACAGGAGTTGAGAATAAAGAAAGTCTCACTCACAAAACATCTCAAATAAGGGGACCATGAGTTCCAAGCTTAAAGAAAGTGAAGTGAAATTGTTGTTGCTATATACTCCTTAAAATACTCTTTATTTATGTTATATGAACCTGTATATAAAGACCATCTGCCCATAAAGGTCACTTTTATTGGTTCCCTTGGGTGGCCTTTAAAGACGGGTTTGACTGAATATCGTTTTGGATTAAAACAAATCTTTAAACTAATTACCCTGAGAGTGCCATGTCAATGAGTTTTTTAACTCCTGAATGATTAAACAAATCTTCTTGTGTAGCATCTGGTTCAAATACAACATTAAATGCAAACTGTCTTGTAGAAGATGCATTGTCAATCTGTAACAAAAATTATACACATGTATTTAACATTCTGGGATCTGTACTGAACAATACACTGTTATTCATTAATTAATATACATGTTTAAAACTGGTCCTATCATTACAGAGTGAAAATCTTCACATAATTAAAATAGTTGAAAACATCAGTTTGCTAAAGCTGTGTTTTTATCTCAAAAATATTTTTTCCCCCAATTTTTAATATATTTTCCCCAAATTTAGAAAATTCCGAGAAAACTGATAAATAATGAAGTTAAGATATCACTTTTAATATTTGAAAAATGACTTCATTTCAATTATATGATGATGATTATAGACATAAATTTGTAAAACTTGCACAGGATCCATTGATTCAACACCTAAGATTCAAAGGCTTATGCAGTTTTTAGCACCCACTCAAAATGTTAGTTGTGAGCACTACCTAGTGTGAGAAAGTTTATCTGTTTGCTTGCTGAAGGTTGTTGGTTTGTCTATGCAATCGGGTTTTCTCTACCATATCTGAACTGGCTGTCTCGAAATAAGTGAAATAATCTTGATTTTGGCATACAACTTTATTGCTCCACACTGTAAACCATCTATATTGATCAAATCAAGAGAACAAAACAAGATGACCCAGAGGAGAGTACCTCACATCCATCCTAAAATAAAAACTTTTATTTATAAAAAAAAGATAAACTTACTTCACATCTACCAGCACCAGGAAATGTAAATGTAAAAGTATCCTTTCTGTTGATTTCTTGAGTATTTAGTGGTCGGATTCTAAAAATATAAATACATATACATATACATGTACTATCAATACTAGTATAAGTTACTGTGAAAACCTATCCTCATTGTAAAAGAAGGCAATAAACACCTAAAAATTAGTTTCTTGAGGGACATGTACACAGATGTTGTGGACTAACATTAAAATTTTTGTTTTGACCATGTGGCCTTGACCCTTGCACATAAATTTGGTATGTGACACGTTGTCATGTAGATGTACATTTCTTCCAAGTTTGATCAAAATCTATCCATAGATATAGAAGATATAGAGCAAACATAATAATGAATTGGCAGCCAGACAGATTGAGAGATGATTCCTATATATCTGAATTAACTTTGTTCATTATTTGGGCCTAGGTGTAACAGCAAATCACTATGCATGAGACAATATGTGAGATTCCAGCTAGTCTCAAAATGAAGTGTTTTTTCAGACCACTCCAAATTTTAAAGATCCGTTTTCTTTTTGATTACTGTTACTCTATAAATTATTATCCAATTAATATGGATAAGTTACTGGTCATCTACACAGGATTTTATGACTAACACTTGAAATTGTTTTAAATATTATTTGGTTTCTCTTGTGATCTTCAAATGATCCACATGTGATCGGAGATAACTATATATGAAGAAAGTCAGTAAATCACTTTAAATGATTTATGTGACACAGGTCCCCGTTTCACAATCATTCCTTAGCTAAGATTTTCCTTACCTTAAATCTTGCAAAATTTCAAATCTTCATAATTTTGTTAATTGTCAAGATATTGAGGAATTTAAGGTGTCATTTTTAAGATCACTTCTAGATTCAAACATTTGCATTTAGTTTTAACACAAATATTCACTAGTAGCTCCTAAAAGAGATTACAAAAAATTGTTAAGGAAAATCTTAGCTAAGGAATGATTGTGAAACCGGGACCAGTTACACCTTATTTTAAGGGTTTGTACAAAAACCAGGGGTTTTGATTAGCTTAATCAATGATTAACACAAATTCAAAACATCAAGAAAAATCAACGTACCATCACCAAATCCAAAGATTTATAACCATGTGGTTCTATTAACTTACGACATTTTCAACAATAATTTCACAATATATCTGAAATTATGTGAAATTCAAATTTTGACTAATCAATTGATTAAGCTTACTAACCTTTGAACAACTGGTCCCTTGGGTCAGTTGTTCGAAGTCCGATGACATGGAGGAGTATAATCAATTGATAAGTCAAAATTTAAATTTTGCATAATTTCAGACACATTGTGAACTTAATGTTAAAATGTTGAAAATGAATTAAAATTCCATCAAACTAAATCAAATTGTAATAAAACAACCAATTCGATAATGATATTTTGATTTTTTTCGCGTTTTAAATTTCTGCTTATCACTGATTAAAATAATCAAGCTACAAACAACTGGATCCAGATCGCATACATGAAAAATTTCACCATTTCCAATTAATCAATCAGTGTTGAAATGAACTAACTTTTGTCACATAATGAACCACCTGTCCATTAAGATCAGTGTTTAAACATATTTTTATTCATATTTTATCTCAAAGGCCCTCTATACAAAGACCACCTGCATATAAAAGCTTTAGAATGTAGCTTTGTATATTGGAGATTTCATGATGACTGACTAGATGAACAACTTCAATCAAACAAACAACTGTTTTTACATTTTTAGTCATGCTTTTGATCTATCTAACATTTTCTAGAACCTTCTTTCTATTTTTATAGTGCCAAAAATTTGACTTCACAGATGACAAATGATTACAGTATTAAACAGGGTTCGACACTAACACTGAGCCCACTAGCCTGAGGCTAGTAAAAATTGGTCAGACCTAGTGTCTGAATCTAAGTGGATTACCAGTAGCCAGTATTTATCTCAAAACAATTAGATCATATACTCATAGACCTAATAAATATATAATCTAAACTTCTCCAGATTGTAGGAATTTTTATTCATTTTTTATTTATCTTTTTTTCTCAGGAAGGGGGAGAAGACATGCCCCCAAACAACTCAACTTTAAGCAGGGCCAGTAATTTCAAACAACTTCTAGCCCTGTGGGCTACTGTTGAAAAAAAAAGTAAGTGTCAAACCCTGTAAAAATGTAAATTAAAAAAAAAAGTATAATCAGAAATGGATTACACTCAGTTTTATGGATTTTTCTCAAAAACCAGTTGAACATGTGAAACAGAAATTTGGCTATGTATATAACAAGGCCTGGCCTAATATACCATATGATGGTTTGAGTTTTTCATCGCTTTGGACTTTGCCACTGTATAGTATAAATTTTTGTCAAAAATGTTCAACCTGAAAAAAATCTTAAGTTTTTGACTCCACCTCTTATGACAAACCCAACCCTTTTTACTATGGGTTCTATTCAAAGTGTAAAAGGTGTCACAGATGATTGACTAAAAGACTGGACAGCAGTTTGATGACAACACAATTAGGCCAATGGAAAATAAACACCTGTTTATATGGTTATAGAGAGATTAAAAATGATCCAACAATTGTCAAGTAAATTTCAAAATTACTTGCATTTGAAGTGAATACAATTTATACATGTTTATTTCTTTTTAAATGCTTGTCTTGTTTATTTTAAGAACACAAATGTATCACTGAAATTTGTTAATCCATTGCTCAATTAAGCTATGAGTAGTACCAATGTTAGGTTTGACAATACATTTATAACACATCTATACATATTTCTGAAAAATAATGAAAATGTAAATTCCAGATACATACTTAAAGCCACTCACCTATGTGAGTCAATCTGAATTTTATCGCAAATACCTCCCAAAGGCATTGTGATAGAAGAACGTTAAGCAGAACATAATTTGGGTTTGCCTATACATAGGACAGAGCACATGGTTGATCAGCCTTCCTTGCATAATAAACAGGTCCAATGAATAAAAAAGCTCATGGCATATCATTGTGCCTTACATGGTAAAAAAGGCGGAGTAAATAGACTTTGTTAATTTTCTATCATTGCAGAAATTGCCAAATTTTTCCCAGTAAAGCTGGATTATTGCAAAATATGCATTATGGACACCTAAAGTGCATATTAGGCAGATTGATTATAAATACATTTTATCAAGAAAAAATAAAATATTTTCAACAATAAATTTTTTATAGACAAATAACTGAGTGTAATCCATTTCTGTTTATACTTTAGATCTATATTAAAGATTTAAACTGTATTAAACTTAAAACATTTAATTGTTGTGAAAATAAATGTGTACTGTAAGCACATGGCCATTTGATCAACTGTTAATCACAGATTGTAACTTTTAACTTTGTTCTATTGAAAAGGAGCCAAAATTCATATTTTAGTTTTGTATTATTTTAAATAGCTGAAAAGAACTAGGGCGTATCTAATTTCTGAAGTTCAGAGCATTGTCAATATCAGAAACTTCAGAATGTATAATTACTGTTTTTTAAATATAAATACTGGATTTAACACTTGTATGTATTCTACACTTAATCAGAGTTTATTTTCAGATTTAATGTAACAATAACCTGATCTTATATATACATAGATCAAATTATCATTTTTTACTACAAATATATATAGTTACATATAATTACAAAGTATCCATTTCATTTATTATTAAGATTTATTAAAGGTGTAGCAATGGAGTAATGGTGTTTTATGTCCCTGTCAAGTTTCTTTCCCTATGTCAGAGTCAGTTCTGGGATAGTGCAGGAAACTGAAGCACCCATTATACTTAAAAAAAAACCCATCAAATGTCAACGAGGGAAATGACAAACTTTCTCACACTCAGCTCTCTCCTGAGTGGGAATCAAACCTCGGCAGTGAAAGGCACTGTGATCCATAAGCATAGATGCTAGAACACTTGACCACACAAGTCCCAAATTCAAGGGACAGAGTTCTGCAACACCATCCATATCTGATAATAATATTGAAAACTCAGTGAATAAATATTTACCGGTACTAAAACCCCATTTTTACTGATTCTTTCTGTAATCTTTTCACATCACCAAACCAGATATATATCTGGCAGTGGGGCAGTGGTTAAAACTATTGCCTATCATCCATGCCAAACAGTTGCAATCTCCAGACTAATGGGGGGGGGTGGGGGGGGGGGGGTGGGGGGTGGGGGGGGGGGCTCAGTTGTTGAGTGGTCCAAAGTATGTGCTTACTGATCACAGTAGGGTTCAATCCGTATTCAGGACAGATAATAGTGCAAGAAAGTTTGTCACTTTGCTTGCTTATAGAGTAGAGAACACATGCATACACGTTGTGGGTTCTCAGAGTTTTCCCATTACACATGCACTTTAAAATCCAAACCAACAAGCTTTATGAGAGCCGAATAATAACTTATTTCTAAATTATTTTTAAATTAAATAACTTTTTTACCTAGTAACTACGTTGATATGGTCTTCTACATCGTCTGTACTGGCTTCAGTTGGAGCTGTAGAGGACAGTGTTGTAGAACTCCTAAAATGGACAGAATTATACAACAATGTAGACATTTTTCAAAATCAAAACATTTTTTACATTTAACCAAAAAACCATAACATTTATTTCCTTTGTTAATGTAAGCATGGTAATTAGTAAATTGAACTATGTTATTAACAGTTAAATGTAGAAGTACATAAACTATACATACAAACAATGGACAAAGTAAAACTAATGATTTAAATGTAACCACTTTAATAAAGTGTAAGGTGGTTCTTCTCTTAATTGTGCATGTACAACATAAAACCCCTTGACACGACATTTAAGGTGGCTCTGGTTAAAAGTACATGTACCACATAAAACCCCTTGACATGACATTTAAGGTGGCTCTTCTCTTAATTGTGCATGTACAACACAAAACTCCTTGACATGACATTTAAGGTGGCTCTTCTCTCAACTGTGCATGTACAACACAAAACCCCTTGACACGACATTTAAGGTGGCTCTTCTCTTAATTGTGCATGTACAACACAAAACTCCTTGACATGACATTTAAGGTGGCTCTTCTCTCAACTGTGCATGTACAACACAAAACCCCTTGACATGACATTTAAGGTGGCTGTGATATAACTGGTTTTTATCAGTTTAGCAATAGTTTTATTAAAAATTTCTTTGTTGTTATTTTTAATTTTACTTTTTAATACTTTGTGTTATTGATACTATTGTATCTTTTACTTTTTCTAGCAGTGAATAGCTGCAATAATGCTGATGCGGCTTTAAACAATAACTCACTCACTCACTCTGGTTTTTATACATGGCCACAGCATGTGCATGCATGTCCAAGATTAAACCCACTGACATGACATTTAAGGTGGCTCTGGTTATTAGACACAGCCACAACTTTAATTTCAAAGGTGGTTCAAATGTACATAACAATACTCTTGACATGACTTTTGATGTGGCTCTGGTTAAAAGTACATGAACAACATAAAACCCTTTTGACATGACATTTAAGGTGGTTCTGCTTCAAATGTACATGTACAACACAAACCCTTTAAACATTATCACATCTGAACATGTTAAAGGTGTCTCTAGTTGGAATGTACATGCTTGCAATACTGTTAATTTAGATTTTCATGTCATGCTAGGCTAAAATTGATTATTCCCCTTGACTGACCTTCAGATGAATAACAAAACCATCCAGACTATATTTACAGGAAAAATTTTAAGGTGTTTCTAGCAATAGCGATTTTGCAGGGCCCAGGACATTTGAGCAAAAATTAAAAAAAAATCCCAATATACATTTGAGCAACAACGCTAGTGGACATTTGAGCAACAGATTTGACCTATTTGAACTATTACCTGTATTTTATGATGGACATTTGAGCGACAGGTTTAATCTTCTCACCTGTATACTTCGAGGTTGAAAGTGTATTTTACATGATGGGTACCGCTACAGAATTCATGTTTTGTGCTTTTCAAAAACATATTACTTTTTACTTTAAGCTTTATCCTCAGTAAATATTACAAAGTTATGAAATATTGTGATAGACTTTTAATGGATTTTATAAATTTTAATTTGGTGCTTTCCAAAAACTTTATCCTGCTCAAAATCCTACTTCCATCTCCCTGTGGTGAGCAGGGGGGCAATAGACTTCAGTCTGGCTCAGGGAAGAGGTTAAAAAAAATGTCTCAAATGTCTACAATATATTTGGAATTTCGCTTAAATGGGTTAAAATTCTGTCGCTACAATGTCCATTACTTCGTTGCTCAAACGTCCATTTTTTCTTGCTCTTTTGTCCTATGCTTTTGCTAAAATGTCCAACGCCAGTTTTGCAATAATTAAAATAAGGTTTCTAAAACCACCAGATACATCAGTTAACAATGCGCTACAACTACCATAAATCAGCTTGCCTTTGAAGGTTTGAAAGAAATACAAGGGGAATTTGGCACTTTTATTTACTGCACTTGACTTTTTTTCATGCAATACTAATACAATCTTAATATATTACAAAAATAACTAAATAAATTTGACACTGAGGGTGATATAAGCACTTCTGCATTGATAAATTTATAATTTGTAACAATACAAAATGACCTAGTCTATAAAAATGCTATTATTTTGATGAATTTATCGATGTTCAGAACAATAATTTTTGATTTACAGCATTTCGTACACAGCATTCCCTCACATATCCAGTTCAAAAACAAATATTTATAACATATAATGGTTTCTGATTTATTAAAATTACCATAAATTCATGTCAACAGAATTATTTCAATATTACCAGGTAATATAAACATTTCAATATATTTGAAATATATTACGATGTATTGTACCTGCTCTACGACAAATACAGCCTGATTTAAATAGTGTAACAATTATACTTAATTCAATTACTCTGTTCTCATACATATTACAGATGGCCCTTATAATGACTTGATTTCTGGTCCGAAGTTTGATACAGAAAATTATACCATATACTAACTTTCAAGTCAGCATTAAGCTGATTAAAAACAATATATGTTACTGCAGTTAATTGTAAATAATGCCAACCATTTCCAGGAAGGAAAACTTCAAATTGATGAAAAAGAAAATTATGAACACTTAAAGTGTGTTTCCCTTCAAGTAATCACATAATTTCAAAAAAAAAAACATTTCTAAACATTTAATTCTTTATTTAAAACACACAAGCTAAAAAGGCTCAATAGTTCTTGAAATATTTTTGTCTTGCCATTTTGGGAAAGAGACTTTGGAATAAAATTTGGTAAAAATTGATCGAAAAAATCTACAACTTGGGAAAAAATGAAAAAAAAGAAAATACTCTAATTTACTCTTTATTTTTTTTTATTTTTTTTTTTTTTTACATATCTTTAGTAAATAAATTAATTTATTGAATTCAATTATGTCACTCACTAAGTTAGCAATGAAGATTTCATTGTAACTACTTGGATAAATATTTCCAATTAAATCAGAGTTGGTTACTTTTCTAGAATATTTTTCAGAACCTAAATACATGCATTTATTTCTTAATAGAGCTACACTCAATAAAATATAAAATGGATTAAATTTATATTACAATATATAATAAAAATATTTAACTTTATATACCGCGGAAACCAGACACTGTACAAGAACCCCCAAACCTATTTACTTATGTATATATAGTTTCCTCCGTTTTTTTAGGATTCCAAACAAACCATTACCGAGTTCTATAAGTAATGTTGGTTTTTGTTGTATACGCATATAGAGATGGATAACTTATAATTTAAAGAATTTAAACAACTCCTCACTCTTTGAACAAAAGGTGGGGGATTTACATTGTTAAAATTTTGAGAGCAAAACCTTGGCTTGTGAAAAAAACATGTTTAATGTCAAATGTTTTACACTATCAAATATCATTCATGGCCTTGTTTTTGGCAGTAAATTAGCTGTGCAATATTTTCAATTTTCATCACAGGTACTGTTTTTAACATGGTTAAGGTGTGTGCCGGCCATTGCTATGCATGTATATAAAGATGTGTTTATACCCTCCAGACTCCATAAAAACATACAGAAATTAAGTTTATATAGCATTTTGTTTATAGACATCAAGCGCATGTGCTTATTCACCAAGGAATTTCCACACCAAATCTGGTTCTAGTTGACCCAACACGTTTTGAACAGTATATTATAATGCTTGTGATTAAAGTCCATTAACTTTGACAACATACTGTATTGCGTGTTATCCTATTAACTTTGACAACATACTGTATTGCGTGTTATCCTATTAACTTTGACAACATACTGTATTGCGTGTTATCCTATTAACTTTGACAACATACTGTATTGCGCGTTATCCTATTAACTTTGACAACATACTGTATTGCGCGTTATCCTATTAACTTTGACAACATACTGTATTGCGTGTTATCCTATTAACTTTGACAACATACTGTATTGCGTGTTATCCTATTAACTTTGACAACATACTGTATTGCGCGTTATCCTATTAACTTTGACAACATACTGTATTGCGTGTTATCCTATTAACTTTGACAACATACTGTATTGCGCGTTATCCTATTAACTTTGACAACATACTGTATTGCGTGTTATCCTATTAACTTTGACAACATACTGTATTGCGCGTTATCCTATTAACTTTGACAACATACTGTATTGCGCGTTATCCTATTAACTTTGACAACATACTGTATTGCGCGTTATCCTATTAACTTTGACAACATACTGTATTGCGCGTTATCCTATTAACTTTGACAACATACTGTATTGCGTGTTATCCTATTAACTTTGACAACATACTGTATTGCGCGTTATCCTATATAATAACAAGGTGTAATGTTTTGCGCTAAAAACTATTTCGGAAGTATGCTGAATTAACTATCATACAAACAGGATACGTGCTTCGATCCGAGTCATCTACAGTGGAGGTAGCTCCATACCTCTGTAAAATTAAATCAAAAGAATTGTCCTTTTGCCTATTTTAAAAGTACAGTTTTTTAATTTTTAAGCGTCGGATTAGACGGACAACTTCAATAAAAGTGGCTACGGTAGTTGATCCGAAATTATAGGACTAATAATTATGATCATTGTATAAATATCACACGTTGATTGAACCAATTTTTTTTTCAAAACAGTGAGAACGTATATTATACTGATACTGATGAGATAATACAATCTCTCGGATGTTAAGTACCGGCTCCGACCTGATTTTTTTCTGAACTGTTTTCCTGTACCTTAGGACTTCACGATTGAACCCTATATATAATATGTACACTCTCTTAGATTAGATTGCATTGCTTCATCAGTATTTCATCTTGCTTAAGTAACGTTTCCCCAGCATTCATACTTAGACAATTCTTTTCTAAGAATGCTTGATGTAATTGTGAGTCACAAAAACACTGAGCATTCTCAGAAAATAATTATCTAGAATGAATTACATCCCTGATAAAATCCTCCATAGGCGGATCTGCTAGTTCCAAACAACTTATTTTTATTTTTTAATTTAATGTTTTCAATATTGTTAAAAAGCCCGCATAACTATTGTACAAGAATATATTTTTAAAAAGACTAAACAGTGAACATGTATTAGGTGTGTAACTAAGTTGCTGAAGTATGCAGGGCGACAACACAATGTTGCAAACCACTCTATCGCAATTATGTTGACACCAAGAAATTAATCAAGTCCATCCACGACAAAGTCAACCCCTTTTCTATATATAAAACGATTGACAAACATTTTAACCGGTCGACCAGCTATAGTAAAGGTATCTACATTGTAAAAATCGAATGAAAGAAGTGATCTACAGAAACGCGCCATGATCATGATGTGTGAGAAAACAATGATCAGCATTTTTATAGTGAGCAAACTATAGTTTGACTGGCATGTGTTTGTCTTTAAAGTACTAATTATATTTATTACATTTAGTTGAATTGAAACGTTGCCAGTTCTTATAAACAATACTGAATTTCATGGCGTATATAAAGGCACCATTGATTGACGAGATATTCATGTTGGCACATTGCCTCAAATGCGCAAAAAGCATTAGGGGTAAGCGTAATTTCGTTCCGATATAAAATGTCCCAACAATGTAAAGAGTTTCCAAGAAACATAAAATCTATAGTGTCACTGTGATGATGAATTATCAAGAATGTGTAATCAAATGATCTAAAATGGTGTTATCATGTAACAAAATCATAAATTCAAATATTGTCCTTTTTATATGCATGTAACATGATACGATATAGCAATTTATATGAACTGCGTGGTTAATAAAGAAAGCTGTTTCGAAATTATCATGCATGAAATATTCAACTTTTCAATAAAAAAGTACAGAGATGAGATAAAATAAGCAATGCCATAATGTTGGAAACAAATACATGTTACAATTACACATTCACTCAACACCAACTTTGGCATACCCATGTACAAACTGGGGGAATGATAACTTTGGTACCGTCCATGTACACCATTGGGGAAAAGCAAAAACTCTGGCATAGTCCATGTAAAACACTGGGGAAAGGTAACAATTTGGCATAGTCCATGTACAACACTTGGGAAATGTAACAACTTTGGCAAAGTCCATGAACAACACTGGGGAAAGATAAAAAAAAACCTTTGGAATAGTCCATGTACAGCACTGGGGGAAAGGTTACCACTTTGTCAATCCCCATGTACAACACTGGGGAAAGATAACAACTTTGGCAAAGTCCATTTACAACATTTGGGAAATGTAACAACTTTGGCAAAGCCCATGAACAACACTGGTGAAAGATAAAAAACCTTTGGAATAGTCCATGTACAACACTGGGGCAAGGTAACAACTTTGGCATAGTCCATGTACAACACTGGGGAAAAGTAACAACTTTGACATAGTCCATGTACAACACCTTTGGCATAATCCATATACAACACTGGTAAAATGGTAACATACCCTAGATTTCCTTTGTTACTCGTAAATGATTTCCTGGATAACGACCTTGTGATTAACTCGGATGCCGGTCTGCTACTGACATTACTGATAGTTCCAGGTGAAGGACTAATTATGTCATCATTATCCTCGATAGTTTGGAGGGATATCCGGGATTTAACCCCTCTCTGAGCATCCGTCATTGGTACAATATCCT